>VJMY01000334.1:0-81894 GCA_009869795.1 Neelides sp. FZ-2019
AAAATAAATTATTAAATATTAGCCCCTGCTCGAAATATGGCCCTGCTCGAAATATAGCCCCCCCTCGAGGGGGAAGTTTTTAATTTTAGCCCGGGGATAAAAATCGAACCAATTCGGTATTCCCTTTTTACTCAACTTAAATGTATTAATATGTAATCTTGTAAAATGATAAGTTGAATGAAGAAAGACATAATATTATTATTATTATCATTTTGATTTGCTCCTATGTATTGATGAAGGCGTTGACTTTTCATACACGGCAAACAGTGGGGGACTGATGGGGATCATCACACTCTCATTTGGTTCCAAGAGCATTAAGTCGATGAACAGCACACAACAAGTTCATATGGGAAATGACAGAATTACATTTCTCCTAATGCCTTTATTTCCGATTGGCGAACAATGGGGAGTGAAGGGGGATTTTAATAATGATATTATTATTAAAAGTAAATATAAGAATGAGGACATTGGAGTTTCCCTGCAGAGCGACGGAGGGTCTTGAGCAAACAAATGGGAAATGATGAAAGGCGATATTGGACTGACAAAATATTGTACTCACATATATTATATACACTAACTCATATGAGATCGAACGTCTACGCGTTCCTTGATGGCTTCTCATACAACTCCAATTGGCTCCCATGTGGATTCTTTAAGTAATGGAACTGAGGGGGAGGATAATTGAACACTTTTTTCATTCCCCTCCAATTGGAATACCTGAATAGATTAAAAGCATTGACTATTAAGCTGTGATCATTATTAAGGAGATGTCGTGTTTAAAGATATCAAGGATTATGATCATGATTTCATTTGCAGACAATTATAATATGCCTGTGAGGATTATATCTTTGTAAATAGCATTATAATTTGGTAGAGATTATAAATAATAATGGGAAGCAGGCACATATGTAAAGGCTCAATTTATGCATGGGGATGAAATAACTGGAGTTGAAGTGCTGACGAGTTATAGGAAGAGAAAATGAAGAAATTAAATATTTAAGGATGGTATGCAGTTTGGTGTGGTTGAATAAAAAGATAGGGGCTTAGCCATTGGAATTGGAGTAATGAGATTGGGATGAGCGGAGTTGCCCTCGAGGAAGATTCATCTTACATAGTTGGTCAAGGAGTTTAAATGCTTTAATCCATTTTCTTTTCCTGACTTATAAAGGTCATCATCTGGGAAAGAATAATAGCCAGATGGAGAAGTTCAAGTTGAAACTTTAAATTAACGATTTTTGCAAATTGGACAACCAAATCATCTCACAATTCTTCTTGCCCATTCTTTTCAAAACTTAATCTTATTATTATGAGGAATTTCTCTCTGTTTGTGAGTTTGTGTATGATTATTCCGTCTGACTGTAATGCTGAGCGTATCCTTCGTCTCTCATCCCCTTATTACCCTCTCGAACAGGAGGATTATTATTTGGGAAATTCTTTTGGAAAGGACATTGTCCAAGAGATTTTATTCCACGGAGGATAATTGGGCTCCAAATGAAATGATATACTCATCTCCTCAATAATTGAGCATGTGGAATGAAGATCGTGGATAAGTTAAATAATTCCTTCATTTTTCCATCTCAATCTTCCCTATAATTTTCTTATATGCACTTTTCGCCTTAAGAGAAAATACGCACACGTACACACACACTGGTCTGTCATTTTTGTGTATGAGCGTACACAAGCGTAGGGTATAGCTCGCCTAAGTGTATTAGGGTTGATTAATACTTGTACTTGGGTTTTGGAACCATACAATACGAAATTCAAAAGATTGGCCATCAACGTCAATGGTGAATTTCCTGGAGTTCATCCTGGTCTAATAACTCCTCATCTTGAGCATTGAGATTCTTTTGAATATCAATCAGGGCAAGATGAGGAGAACAGACTCGCGTTCTTTCACACCCCTTTGTTTTCCTCGACCATTTAACGCTCCGTATTAAAGGATCTGAAGGTTGAAATGAGAAATTGAATTATAGGCCCAGAGTCTCGTGAATTCATAATTTGAGCTGAGCATTTAAAAACGTCGGCGTTGGTCCAACTGGGTGAGAAGCGAGAGGAGAATGAGAAGTGAAGTTTCCCCATACACACAACATACTAGTGGATGATCATATAAACTCGTATCTGAACTCCGCGATTGTTCTGTCAGGGGGAATAAAGTATGTGTGTATTGAGAGTCTGCAACGTGGTCGGATGAGTTGGAGATTAATATTATGGTTGTAGGGCAAGGAGGATTTTTTGAACAGTAGTTGGGAGCTTGACTCCTAACAACATCCTTCCTGCATCAAAATTCTCTTACTCTTATGCCTTGCATAGATGTGGAAGCGGAGGATTGGAGATAATGACAACGCGAGTTCGATTGTTGTTTGAGTCGTATTTTATAGCAGGGGTTAGGAACTTCGAGCTTGCCCTTGCCCTTCGTCCGTCGGGGGTTGAATCATTTTTCTAATTTCCTTCCATCTCCTTAAATCAGTCGTCTGAATTAAAGACGAGTTTCGATTGACTCTAATGAGGAACGAGCGGTTCGCCTCTCCAATGAACAACATCTACGAGGGACATTGGACATTCGCACCCTCGCGCCTCGTTCAACAACGAGGAAATTGAATAGATAATGAGATTTCCTCCAAGTAGGTAAATCCTCGTATCTCTTTAAAACCTGCATCTTTCCTTTTGTTATGAGCTAAAGCATATGGGATGCATTGGGGGAATAGGTTCAGATTTCGCATTGGAAAGGCGAGGGCTATGAGGAAGTCCTAGGCTTGTAAAAAACCGTCAAGTTGGTAAATAAATTGTCAAATAAGCGAAGGTAACGCGGAGGTAGGTGGATCTGGTCGAAGGCAAATTTGCATCAGGAGTTGGCGACGGCTCATTCTTCACGTCCGCGGAACCCCCATTCAATTTCAAATTGAATCTCATTGAATTTGGGGAAATGAGGGTGCATGAGTGCATGAGTTTACTCGCTCATTGGGAAAAGCGAATGAAAATGAGAGAATTGATTGGGGGCCAGGTGGCCGCTGATTACTCCGACACTCGACCATGTACATGGAGAATCTGTAAAAGGAGTTGAGAAAATTCCATTCAATCAACCCAATCAGTTTCTATACACATACACACAGATCTTCCCATTTTATAATAACAACTTCTCATCATAGCTGTACTTTCCGTATATACACTGGTTCTTGCTTATGTATATTTTGGCATTTTATATATAGTATGACTTTGGATATAGAAAGGTATTATATGGATAAATTACTATTTGAGCGTATTTTACGAGTTGGGCTGAACAAGGGAAGTTTGATTGAATTTTTGAATTCCGAATAATCGTTTCCTTCCACCTTCAATCATCTATCTCAATTTTCCTGAAATCGTCTTTCATTACGCTTTCGTCGAGGAAAATTATTTTTATTATTTTTAATAAAAAATGTTTGCGTCATTTGTAAGTAGATTACATGAGAAGTTGTTCCATTTGTATTTTTAGTGCTATCAATTTAGTTTGAATTGATGATATAAAAGAGTAATTTACCTTATAAGGGATAAATTATCTATAGGACACGATTAAATTACATCATCATCTACCAGTAGAAGGAAATTGGATGGATGTAGTGTACTAGAGCAAAAGTGAGTCGTGAATTGAATAAAGAAGCAAATGTGTGTGCAAAAGGGGTGGAGCTCCGATCTTCGCGAAAAGATGATTAAAGTAACGCTAATGGTAATGCTAATAAGAGCGCGGCGGAGGGGATCGGCCTTTTTAATACTCCTGTCAGGCTCTTGAGGAGTTATTGGGATTTCACGTCGAAACTCGCTCGGTCCGTGCGTCGAGGAGCTCAGAGAGCTTCTCTCAGAGAGCTCAGAGAACTCGGCAAGCTTATTTTATGGATTTACGGGACATTGGAGAAGCGCGAATTGAATTGACTCCTTCGTTAAAGAGTATTCTAAACTTATTAGACTTCCAGGGTCAATCACCTGGTCTGTCAATAATCTTCATATATATTTATATATTGAGAAGGAAGGAGAAGTGAAAAGAGTAGAAAGTTGAAAAAACGAGGCTCTGAGTTGTCCATGACATGACAAGAAGAGGACTCGGTTGAGTGACAACGATGGACATTTTTTCTTTTCGAACTTTAATAAACTTGAATTTGAACATGCGAACATGCATAGTTGGCGTTCTTTGAATTCAAATTAAAAGCAATGATCTTTAATGAATGAAAGTATCTCACATTCACTCGTATTACTCTGCATTTAAACGTCTTTTCTGTAGTTTGGTCATTGACATTTATATTATTTCATTTGTATAAACTCTTATATTGTATCTACAAGCAAAAGTTTGAGTAATTATGTTAAAAGATCTCGTTGGCGTATCTTGTAATATTTCATTTTTACCTTCACAATGAGCATTTCTTTGAAACCCTTTGTAAATCGAATTAACTACGTATGTGAAGAATCGACTTGACCGTTCATAATTTTCCGTTTGAATGAGAGAGGAACGGACAGACGTCCTAATAATATTATTATAATGATGATGAACTTCCCATATTTACTTTAAAGATCCCTACTGAGGATCCCGCGAGGTCCTTCAAAACCCCTATGAAAATAAAATTAATTTCTCAGTTCATCGGCTATCTTTGAGGTTCTTTTGACTTGGAGGAGAATTGGCGGAAGAGACCATTTGACATTGGCATTTCATTCTGGATCCTTTTTGGTCCTGACATGGGGAAGAGTGATGACTCTGTGAAGTTCTTTGACGAGCCTTCGAGTCTTCCATTCGAAAGTAAGACAACAATGAGAGAGAACAATGCTAAGTGGAGCTTTCGACCAATCGTACATGCATGCATTTACCTCTATGGACTCCACTGTTTGGTGCATGGGCATAAGGAGAAGTTCATTATATCCGCCTTATTGAGGCAGCTTGAGATGAGAAGATGAGATTAGCAGGGAGAGGACGAAGTTCTTCAACCAATTTTTCCATTCAGGTCCTTTTTAAATGTCATTGACGAGATGTGGATCTGCGGATGTCTTTATCAAGAGCTGAGAGTCAGACAACCAGGAACTCCTGTTGGAGATTCCAACGGTCCGACCCAACCATCCCGCCAGAAATAAATAAATAAATAATTGAACTGTCTTTGCCTATCTTGTTCCTTGTCAGGCTAAGCTAATTTTCCAATTTTGCATTTAGGTAGAATATGAAGGAATTTGGCTTCTAAATGAAAGGACGAAACGAGGAAATGCCTCTGGATGCAAATGAGAGATGAATGTAATAAAGATGCTCCTATTACTAGTTATTTACAATTTACAAGATAAACAATGAGGAAGCCGGTCCGTGGTATCCGGGAGCTCTGTGTGTATTTGTATATTATCTTCTCTATGAATAATCTCCTTCGTGAGATTCTTGGCTTCTTTAAGTTCTCTGGCGGAGAATCAGCATTTGGAACTCAAATGGAAAAACCTTTAGATTCAACGGGGTTTGTTCGAATAAGGGACAAAGGGCGACTGAGCGTGTAAATCTGTTAAATGCTTCAAATGTCTTCGAGGAGGTCTTTGTCTCCTATTGTATTTTTAGTAGGAGGTGTGCGACTTTAAGGCTGATGTGGGCTTTTAAGGGTAGTGTAAATGAAAATTTTTTGCGTGTTACGAAAAAATGATATGAAAAAGGATTGAAATCAAAGCGATGGAGTCGATTACAACTCGTCGAAGAAACACTTCTCTTCATTTCAGCTATTATACAATGAGAAGGAACCCAAATGAGCCTCGATGAGAATTCGCATACACGACGAGGAACCTCGCCGAGTCTTTGAACATTCAGACGGAGTGGAATGGGAAAACTCGGTCGGAATCCGCGTCACGGAGATGCTTAATGTATTGGATTGTTTAAGCTGCTTCAGCTCCTTGGATCTTCTTAACAGGAGTAATGATTTGATTCTGAGCCAAAGGAAGAGATTTAAATTAACCGATGAGAATAACTCCGCTTAACTCCTCCAACCTTCACATTCTCATTCTCTCTAAATTGTTCTTTCATTTTCAACTTCACTTCCTACTTGCTGTTATTTCCACCTTTCATAAAATATTCCTTCCACATTTTGTATTCATATTATTGTAAGTGGTTAAATATTATTCTTAAATTCGGCTTGTTCATCTGATTTCCATTGTTGTCGTTGGGTGAATGAAATGCACAACTGTGGTTTCAATTGGCCTTTTGAGATTTTAATCATTTTCATTCTATCTCGTGTGTATGTCATCCTTTGTGCTAAGAAGTTGAAAGGTTTTATATATAATAAAACTTAATAGTTTTAATACATTTATGTATGAAAGGTTAGTTAGAATTCCATCTTTGATGTATGAATATTGAGAATTTGTGATATGATAAATATCAAAATATCTATTTATTTATAAGGGTCAAAAATTGTGGGAGCAGTTTGAGATGATGATGTTTGATAGGAATACATTTATTTTATCTATATGGTCCCTTGATGAATTCACTTATTCTTTGCTGGTTGAACATGGATAGTTGATGTAGATAAGAGGGTGTGCCATAGTGGGATACGGCATTAAACTTCCTTACCCGGCTCCCCATATTTAAAATTGGATCCAATTGGGCTCGTATTGTGTTCTTCCTATTCTCGTCACGACCCAGACGGATCTCTCATGATCCAAATTCCCTCCACAATAACCGACGCTCCTTCGTTCCTCCTAAACTTGAGAAGAATGGACGAGCCGTTGGTTGAATGCGGCTCTAACACACAAACACAGAGACCACTCCTTTCAACTCGCAGAGATAGTAAAAAAATTGATGATGGACCGTGGTAGCGGGCTTTTCACTCCTCCTTTACCTTCCGACCGCTTCCTCACGCTTTACTTTTACAACAACTCGACATCCTACTTGTTTATTTGCCAAACTTACATCATTATGCATGTAGGTTAGGTTTTCGAGATCTCATAAAATTGTTTTTTATCTTGACTCGGCCAGAGTAAATAGGAATTCTTTAGGGGATGAATTTAAAAAATGAATTTTGGTTTTATTAATTTATTATTTAAGCTTTACGGCCTTAAGTTCACGAATTTGATGAAAGTCTCATTCCTATGGATGATTGGACTTTGATTCGCGATCCATTAAGGATTTTTATACGAAGACGACGCGAATGTATGAAAGATTTCTATGAAGAAGTCGTAAAAAGGTTGTTGTGATCTCCCATGCGTGTCATTCTGTCATGTCCCTTTGGGGCTGTATGAATGCAATCTAAATATGTTCGGAGCATCTTCAATGAATCAAAGACAGCGAGGTTGAGGCTATTATAATAAAAGTTGTTGCCAACCACAGATCTCCATTCACACTCTTTTTCTTGCAGGAAATACATATTTTTTATCCTTAAAATTTTTACATTTTCATCATTATGCACTGAGTGCATCGTTTCATTCCGCCGTGTATTTCCCTCTTAATTGCAAACATTCCCTCTCACTTCTCTTCCTTCCGCTTTTAAATACGAAATATCCACATGCCACATGCGTATCATATTGTTTAAATGTATTTTTCATACTTTTTTGGCTCGGTTTTGGTACTTTGTGGTTTATGAATGTGGCGCGTAATCATGAGAGTGATGAGTGAAGGAACTCGCGAGTGCATTGCATCCATGTCATACGTTTGTATAAAATGCATATATGATCATATTTTAAGTCAAAGTGAGTAGATGCGATTTGAAGATACAGCATTTGGAAAGTCTTTAAATGGGTGTGAGTGAGTGAGTGTGTAGCAAGTAAGAGTGTCACTGGCGTTTTTTTCGTCTGACTGACTGAGAGTTGAAAAATTAGAAAAAAGCTGAGGGAAATGGATTGAATGGGAAATGAGCTTTTACAACTTCTTCTTATAAGGTAGAACTAAGGAGATTATACGAAGTTTAGAGTCTTCGTCTGAGGGAGAAAAAGGACATAAAGTTTCACATTTGTATTTGTCCCATTACGCGGTTGATGTGACTAATTAGGTGGGAGAGGCAGAGGATCTTCGCGAGATATATCTTCATACGCTTTTTATTAGTACTGATCAACTTATCATAGTACAAGAACCATAGGAGATCTTCTCTCTTCTGCTTGCGTGGAAAGTCAAGAAAGTATATACTTATGCAAAGAAGGAGTATAAATGTCAAAGACTCGTTTGTTCAGGATCTTCGTTTTATAACATATATAAATTCATTTCCATCTGGCTCCTTCCGTTTCACTCGTGACTCTTTATTTTTTAGCTATAGATGTATATTTTTTAGCGTAGAGAAATATCTTGGAGGAAATATGCATGTAAGGATGAGATCCATCTGGTTGGAACTGACACTGTGACATTGACGCGTGTGGATGAGGTTCAATCTTATAAAAAGAATTTTCTTCCGCCGCCTCCGGTGGGTCTTCTCGGTTGTAATAAATATATTATAATTGAATGTTATGAAGTGTACAGAACAATTCCTAGCTGCATGTGAGTCAAAGACAATAAATGCTTCTTGTGTGAGTTCTGGTCATAATGTTTAAATGGCCTAGCGGTTAATATACTTTAAACCTTGGAGGTTTAACTCGTAAAAGTGAATTCGAGATGATATGGTTTAGGATGAAGATGCTCATCATGGGCTAGTAAATGATCCCTTAGATTCATCATTACCGCTTTTTCTCTCATCCGTGGTGAATCGAAGGGTTTGGGAAGAGATGAAGGAGAACGCCGCGTGTGCTAATAAATAAAAAGCAATTAGGGAGTGAATTCTTATGTGAAACAATGGATTCGTTATATAATTCCCCTTTGTTCTCTTTCAGATGAGCTCGAAGTCCTGGGCAGCTTCGAGGGCCACCCCGAAGATCATTTAACACTCCTGGGGATCAACCCGGAGAGCATCTTCGTTGGAGGACGCGACGCCCTCTTCAACCTCTCACGCGATCTCAAAGAGAATTCCGTAAGTCCTTTTTTCAATAAAAACTCAAGAGTGCAAGGGAACATCAAAGGGAGATCATCATTGTTATGAAGTTATGATACGGGATGCAAAGTTAACCTTTAGTCCTGTAAACTCACAGGAGAAATTTAATTGAGCTATGAAGAGGATTAGTTAAAAGCTGTATGATATAACATGTGAACTTGGTTATGAACCATGAGGTTAATTTCTTTTAATTTTATTTTTCAAGTAAACTTTACTACTAGATTGAAATGATTTTTTTAAAAGATAATCGTTGAAACATAGGAGAGATGATGTTTAGTCATTAACGTTGTAAAATGTTAACATAGGACATAAAGGATCAGTACATGATCTCAAGATTGGTCAGTGAGTTTCTTTGTTTAATGGTCCAAAATACGAGTCTCGTTGATCGTTGTTTAAGACCACTAGGAAAGGAAAAAAGGTCGTAGAGATTCATCGCCTTCTGCAATTGTCATTAAGGTGAGGTTGATTAAGTCTAACTGTTCTTCGCAACTCGGATGAACAGAGGATGAGCGGAATGAATGTTGGGGGATTTCTCAAAAACCCTCCTCTGCAATTCCATTGTCATCCGCATGGAATTGATGAAACGGAGGTGAAGGTTCTCTTTGTGCTTAGGTCTCCTTATTACAGAGTCAAACCGTTCTTTGACTAAAATCCGGATTGAACTCATTAGCCGCTCATTAAATGCAGAGAAAACTTGAATTTGATTTATTGATTTCCGAGTTAAACGATATTTAAATATGATCCTCTTATTCCCTTTATCTCTTCAATCAGAAAGAAACTCTGCAAAGGAGATATTGAGCCAAACACCTGGATTACCAGTTTATTCCCAATTTTTTTATATTTAAAAACTGCATCTTGATTTGAATAGCTTTATATTATTCAGGTGATGATCGGGTCATTAGAATGTGTGAGAGATGAGATTTTTCAAGGCGCGGTTCCACCGCCTTGAATCTCTTCAGGCTCTTCTTCTTGCTCTCCTTTGATATACGAGGTTTGCTAATCAAAGTGGTTTCTTGTGTTCTTTCAGGTACTGAATTGGCCTTCCTTGTCGGGCGACCGAGACTCGTGTCAAATCAAAGGTCAAAAAGACGAAGATTGCCACAACTTCATCCGGGTCTTTCACGGTCCAATTTCCCATCATCATAAGCACGTGGCGGGGAATCATCGGATTCCTGGGAGTCCCCAAGCTGAGGCTCTGACCTCTTCCTCGCCCTCGCCCACGAACTTTTTGGTCTGTGGAACGAATTCTTACAAGCCCTCGTGCCGGTACTATGACTCGGGCCTCTCCACGTTCTCGGCCGAGTTCAAAGGACAAGGGATTAGCCCGTTCGACCCCACCCACAAGTCAACTTCCGTCCTCCATCATGGAGCTGTCTACTCGGGGACTGTCGCCGACTTTGGCGGAACAGATGCCCTCATCTACAAGCATCCGTTGAGAACGGAACAGAATGACCTCAAACATCTCAACAGTAAGGAAACCTTTTTTCCTCCATTGTCATTCTCCACCTTTACCTTTTCTTTTTTCTTTACTAAACCTTCATGTTCTTCTCCTCCTCTTTCCTTATATTGTTTGTCGAACTTGGCAGTGGGACATTGTAAAAGGTGACACAAATCCCAGGGATTTTTCTCCTCAGACGCTGACTTTTTGTGAAAACTCCCAAACTATTATTTATTTGTCCCTATATGAATTCCCATTTCCTCTCTTCAGCCCGTCTCGTTTACCTTTTGAGAAGGAAGTTGGGTATTAAAGGAAGAGCAAATTGTTCTTTCCTCCTCCTCCCTTTTCAAGACTTCCAGAGATCTTTGAAGAGAAGGCTGAGCGACAGGGATTTTATTTTTCTCTTCAGTTCTTCTGTTTGGAATTGTCTAGTTTTTCAATCGGGGGAGGGGGAGATTGAAAGAAATTGATTGATTCCTTTTGGCAATTGACGATCATTGCTTTATTTACAAAATTGAATGGACAAATGATTTAATGTTTGTGATGATTGTAGGCCCATCGTTCGTCTCATCGGCGTCCTACGGCGAGTTGGCGTTTTTCTTCTTCAAGGAATCCGCAGTTGAGCACGCGAATTGCGGGAAAGCCGTGTTCAGCCGGGTTGGCCGACTCTGTCGACATGACGGAGGAAGCAAAAAGCACAAGGACCGTTTCACAACGTTTCTCAAGGCTCGACTCAATTGTTCAATCCCTGGAGAGTTCCCCTTCTACTTTGATCATATACGTAAGTTTGGATTTGATAGTTTTCCTTAAATTGTTCATTGTTTTCAACAAGAGATTCGGCATTATCATACTTGTGCTCAGTATGGACACCATATATTTACTTATGTTGTGTGGATGATCTTAATACACCATTTCGCACTACACGACACGTTTTTTCATTGAAGTCACCTTAATCAACGCACAATGGGATCTTCTTTATAAGTAGCGATTGCCACATTTTTACATTGCTTGAACCGAGAGTGTATGATTTATGTTAGTTAGAGCTGGGATTTGATGTTCGACCACTCGGCACATGAATGGAATTGGTGATGAAGTGATGATGGGTCTCGCAAATTGAAAATGAGGTTTCTCTTTAAACTACATGGGTTTCCTAATGGGAGGTTAGAAGAGCGGAGGTAGACGAGCGTAGTTATTACGACGCTTTTATTCCATATTCACTTTTTTTTCTTTTTGAATGATTTATGAGGGGATTGCAAGATCGAGGATATTAGCTTTGATAGTTCAATGCTTCTCATTATCTTCACTTTTCCAATTTTCATAATTACGATTTTAATTGAGAAAGAATGAGAGGAAAAACATAAATCTTTGGAATGATTATCTCTTTAAGTTGGAAAGACAAACTGAAAATTCGCCGTTTTATTAATATTATAGCGTATAGTATAAAAAATTAGCTGAACGTTTAATAAGAAATTAAAACATTTTTAAATTAAATAATATTTTAAACGAATTTATTAGTTAAGTCTTCTCGCGTAATTTTTTAATGTACTGAGCTTGATTCTTTGGATTTGTAACACCCTTTTTATCTTAATTAAACCGATAATATGAGTTTGACTGCTATGTTATTTTTAGTTTCTTCGTGTAGAATTAATAATCACATATTCATTAATATATTTTTCAAACAAATGGGCAAGATAATTAATCATAAATTAGAGGGAATGGTGATAGCTTACATTGAGGCAGGATATTCTTATAAAGAAATATAATAAAGCGTTACAAATCCAAAGAATCATCCTGTAGAAAATTCACCTATATTTTACCTGTATTTATTTGTTAAAATGAAAAAATTATAATTTTAAAAGAAAAATTTTAATATACCCATTCACTTTCCTAAAAAATTTTTGGAAGGATTTCAATGAGAATGGGATAGAAATGGAAACCGTTTAAAAGAATCTTTTATTAAACGCGACCCGGTTGAGAAGTAATGAAATAAATGTTCATTGTCCTTCTTTTCTATTCGGCTAACACCCATTTTTACACACACACTCGACATACTTCCAAAGATGAAGGACGGTAACGACCGATCCTTAGGACGAACATGAATTCGATAGGAGAACGAGGAAGCTTTTTATATTTCGAATCATCGCATTTGGTATTATTAGAGGCCTAAGAGGGGCTGAGGTAAAGAAAGGTGTCGGGTCGGTTCATTGAATCTCGCATTTCCAAAAGGATCCCCATTCATTTCATAAAGTGTCTCCATTATGAATCTCCGTCCACTTATTCCTCGCTTTACATCTCAAACCAGATGTTTTCATCTGCTTGCTTTTGGAAGAGAAGGAGAGAGTCAAGGGCGAGATTAATAATGTCACATCTCATCCACATTAAAATAAGGATAAATGGGATTCATCTGCTCTTTTTTTCTCATCTTACATTTATTTATACTTACTATCATCTTCCTTGTGGTTTCGCCATACTTATTTACTCGAAGGACACAAACGCATTAATAAAAATGACACAATTTTTCATTTATTCGTCTGTACGCTTATGTGTTTTAAAAATAAATGAGCTCTAAAAGCAATGTCCTGAATTCATAAATATGTTTGCCATAATAGGTAATAAGCAATAAGTAGGCGCAATGATCAAGCAATGGTCCCCATGTACTTAATTAAATTAAAAATGATAGAAATAATATAAAAATTTAATTTTTTAAATAGAGGGAACAACAGACATTTTCAAGAATGGAGATAAAGAGATGATCTACGCCGTGTTCACCACAGCACCGAACAGCATCAGCGGCTCTGCCGTTTGCGCCTTCACGACAGCCGAAATTCTTCGAGCATTCGAAGGGCCATTCAAAGGACAATCAAGCTACGACTCCAATTGGCTTCCAGTTCCCAATGATCAAGTCCCCGTCCCGCGTCCTGGACAATGTTCAGGAGATCCCTTACACGTCGCAGACATCAACTCGGCCGCTTTTCTCAAAGCTCATCCCTTGATGGACGAGGCTGTTGAAGGAACTGTCGTTCTCACTCAGACATCCAATGAAGACAATTTCACAGCCATTGCCGTGGACTCGTCCGTGGCCATTTCCCCCTATCACATCCTCTACATTGGGACTCGTAAGTCTTCCTTATTTAAGCAGTAGGGAGGAGCGAAGAGAGAGTTGGCTAACTTAATAAACAACCACATGTATAATTTGTGTTCAATTACGCCGGTCTACTTCTTCACACTTGAGGAAAGACGAGGGGAGTTTTTAAGAAAGAATAAATGGAAAATGTGATTTACAGGGGATAATAATGTATGGAATGCAATTATCGAGATTTTAGAGTTCTTTCGGCTTCATTTGCCTCTCTTTAATGATTTGTTTACCAAAGGGTTTTTTCTTGGCTAAGTAAAAGAACAAAAAACACGTCAATTGGCTAAAAGTTTCTGAGAAATGAAAGTTGAGTTTTTCATTCCATCCTTGTTAAAGAGATGAATGTGAGTTTACTTTTATATATATACTCATTGTCAAATTTCCTCATCTATGTGGAGTAAGCACGTTATCTCGTGTAAAAAGTTGTTTCAAGTTCTTATATAGGGGCAATAGTGTGAACATGTGCGGATAATGAATGATGAAAATTTAATTTTGATATTCAAGCTGTCGATAATAAGTGGAAGAGCATATATGATACGTAATACTTGGAATTTCATTCTCTTCCTCCTCTTTTCAATCTCTTGCCCTTTTGTACAGGAGGTAATTGTTCGGTGGTTGTGATGAATATCTTTTAATTATTCCCCACTCTGCTCAATAGGCCGAAGAAGGAGAAAGCTCTTAAGCTCCATAAAAACACATGAGGCCAAAAAAGGACTCAAATGAGGAGTAGAAACTCATTAGACATTTTAATAAGACAATTTAGATACCTCTTCTATGAGATTCTACAATAATTAATGCACAATTGATATTATTTATGTTATGTATCACTATTTCACTATTTATCAAAGAAATGGAAGAATGATTGAACTAAGTTTTTAATGCACAACGAGCTATCTAATTAAATAATTATATTTTTTAGACGGTGGTAAAATCCTTAAAGGCATTGTGAATTCGAGTGACGCGACGACACTCGGTCGCCCTTTTGACCCTTCAGAGGCTGTGATTTCTCAATCCTGGGCTGTTTTCCTAAACGAACCCATCAAGTCCATAAGGGTTCTGAGCTCGAACAAAATCCTCGTGGCGACTGAGACGAAGATGAAGGTTCTTTCAGTTGACAATTGTAAGAAGTACTCCGAGTGCGATGAATGCATCAGGATACGAGATCCTCATTGTGCATGGGACACGCGGAGGAAAACATGCAGTGTGAAGAATCCAGAGAGGAGAGATTCAAAGTATCTCGAAGATGTTGAACTCATTCAAGACGTCTCTGCTGGAGATGTTGCATTATGTCCAATTGGTAAGTCAAATTTTTCAAATACATAGGAATTATTGCTAGTTAACTATTTTCTCGTTAACTTTTAACTATCTTACGTAATCCTTGGAATTTTCGCGAAAGGTTCAATATTAAGAGCTAATTTTTATTTATGTAAGCTCAAGACTTGAAATGACTTGGTAAATACAAACTTGTAAGCAAGCATAATTCATTTTAAATGAATTGCAATAGCAAATATTTGAAGTTGTAAGAGCAAAGTCAACTCAATTTACGATGACCTTAATGCAAAGTGGCTCATTAGCTGCTGCACTAATCAAATTAGTCCAATTCACATGCCGAACAATTAACAATGAGTCATACATAGTTAAAATAATTCTGCAATCTTGGGAGCAAAGACGAAAAATGGAACTGTTAGCATTTAATTTATGACATTCTCTTCACCATTAATGTTTAACCAACAACAGACTTACTTTGTATGCATTCCGATTTAGTAAATGATGAACGCGTTTGTTCAAAAGACCTTTTGTTACAACATCAATAACTATGTACAGTGTATTTAAACTCTTGAACCATTAGGGTTTGTTGTTCTTTTATTAACCAACATTGTTTTGTTTCTTTCATTGTTCTCCCTCATTAAAGGGCATGAGTCACAAGCTTACATATGATTTTTCTCCCTTGTTTAGACGAGAAGAGCAATGACGTTATCGAGGCTAATCACCTGAAAAGTATTATCGAGGAAGGTAAATTCAATGATCAATTCAATGAATCTAATTTAATTAAATGAATGCCAAGGAGGAAGATGTTGAAAGTAAACTTAATTATAATTGTAGAAGTAAGAGAGGAGAGGAGGGAAGATCTGAATTGCAATTGCCCGCAAGTTCCCGAGCTAATTGGCCCATTGGCGGGTGATTTGTCGTACGTTGGAGGCGGCGGAGAAGGCGAAGAGACGATTCTCATTGCCGCGAAAAACGACACAATCAATCCGGATAACAATGAAATCCCAAGAGTTCCTCATCCACCGAGACCTTCGTCCGAAGGAGGTAAGAAAGACCATCAACCATTGCCTTAAAAGCCTCTAAATCTTTTTTATAGTTTTTTTTACATAACCCTTTTTTGAATGTAAAATACATACAAAAAGGTTATTTGGCCTTCTGTAATAAATAGAAATTCCAAAATTCCTCTTCAACTTGAGTAAATATTTAGGGATGATATTAAAATATATTTAGCAACGTACGGGAATTGATCAATGACCAAAAATAATTAAGTAAATAACTTTCTTGAAAATGAAATAATGTTGACTTTTGTTCTGCCCAAGTACTCGTGTCCCCCTCAACTTTTAACTTTCTATTAACCAAAAGTCAATATATTCCTTATTTTCTAACTTTTGTTTGCAAAACTTCTTTAATCCTTTACTTTAGTAGCCTCGCTCATGTCATGCATGTTAATTGTATTTTGAAGTAAATAGTCTTTATTGAATTATTTACTTTGCGACCTGAAGGTGAAATTGGAGAAGAGAACAAGGAGAGTTTATCAAATTCTGTAGTTAAATATTGCATGATCAATCCTCACGTTTCGTTTTTCAATACCTTTCAGGCCTATTGTGAAGCAAAGTGAGCGTTTAGCACAATATTTATTTAATAATATTCTAAATGATATTTACGCAAAAAAAGTTTTCTTCCGTCTTTTCAAGTTTGTTTTCATTCCTGAATCACGATTACGCTCAGTTGGTTGTGTATTTTATGTATCCCTTTCCTGATTCCATTTTAATCATCTCCTCATTTTCTTCTGCCATTCTTCTGCGACACAATGAGTGTTTAATGGGTTTTCGCTAAGGTTTTTAGTCACCCCAAAAAGAAAATTGTATGACTTGAATTACAATATAAAGTAATTTCTAATTTTCCCAGAATTTCATTGTCATTGTTGTTGGATTTTGGTTAATCTAAAAGGAAAAAAGATGAAAACTATAAAAACTACTTGTTCGCTTGAAGCGGATATTATACATATAACTCAATTACTTCTCTGCACGCGCTTTGGTTAGATTATCTAGATACAATTATCTGGTGTGAGACTTTAAAGGAGTTCACCATATTATTTAAAGCATGGCCCGAAGGCATGCATCCGTCGTTGAGACTCGATTCAAGATTTATGATCATCTCACATCAATTGATTGATTGATTGAATCTGCCGGCGTCGGTTTAAATTTCCTTTGTACTCCCTCTTAATCTAACTATATGTATACACAGAGGATCGACCAAAAGCCCTGTTCGTTCGTCGGCATGAGATGAAATTAATAATAAGCTTTCAATCTCTCCTCTTCAATATTAATAATAATAGAAGTGGATGTTGGGGTTCGAACGTTATAAAAGGAACCTCTTTTAAATCCTCATTAATTATACTAATATACTCTGAAGGCTTCATTCGAGTTCCGTTAGCTTTTCTTGTTGACATCTAATAAGCCGGAAGGTTTGGACGTGAACTCATGTGTTTAATATATTTTCAGAATCCTCGAGCTTCGTCCGATCGGAGAATTCCTCTGTGAGCAGTCAGTCGGTCATTTTGGCCACGTTGTCTTCGGCCGTCCTCTCCCTCTTAATTGGGTTTTCCCTTGGGTTCATCGCCTCAAGATGGATCTCCGTGAGACAATCAAAGACGAAGGAAGCGTCGAGCAACGCTGCTGTCTCAGCGAACGAGTCGCAGAGACTCACCAAGCCCACGCCTATTGACTTTGTTGTCAATGTGACGCCCACCCTCACGAAGAATCCTTTAAAAAATAATCTCAACACGGACACGCTAGAGAAGACAGTAAAGAAGATTTACTTGTAAAAGGATTTTTACATTTGTGAATCAAAGGAGTTCTTCAGCCGCCTTTATACCAAAAACTATTTAAATACTCTAATTCTCTTTAATCCTTTTTATTCATAATATTATGGCCTTGTAATTGTAATGGAAAATTTTGTTAATTGTTGAATATTTTTTATTGCAATTGCGTTGTAATTGAGTGCACAAGTTTTCATATTAATTAGCGAACAAAAAGTATTAATTACCTCTTTCTTTATTTAAAACATGCTACAACAGGGAGCGTAGATGTACAGATTTATTTTACCTTGCTGTCAGATGCTATCAAAACGAATTATTATTCATTTTTCTATTTCTCCTTTTATGTACCCAAATCCCCATCTCATATTTTTCAATACTTTATTCTAAGTATTTGTGATTGTTAATAATGTCATAAAAATATATAATTAAATGTACATTTACAATTTTATTGATTATTAATATTGAACTTATATTTAGATCAACTGTATAACATACTTATTTAAATTATGAAAAAAGGAATGACGACAAGGAAATATTTTTAAATATTTATTGGGGTTCAAAAGGACTATTGTTTTTAAAAAGGTCAGCAGAGGAGAGAAAATGTATCTAAATAAGCCAAGTAATGACGAAGATCTGATTAATTTTAAATTAACTTTAAATATGAATTGTTGTTGCAAAAGAGAATTTTAGGATTTGAGAGAACCGGGGAATTGTGTCTGTATACTTTATAATAGATTTGAACGGGAATTGGAGTGGAGCTAATTCAAGCCTTGTATTTTTTAATTGTAAAGGAAAAGGCGTGGAGTAATTAAAATGGGAGAAATGAATAAAGGAGAGAAAGAAGTGTGTTTGTGAATGAATGGAATTGAAATGGCCGAATGAAAGTGCGGAATGAAGATGAAATTTGTGTTCAATTGTGAGGCCACTCTCTTTTTTGTATTTTAAGTACTGTGTGAAAATGAATCTATTAAAGCCCCCTTTGACACGAACGTCCATACGGAAATATTTCTTTGTATAAAATATATTTCAGTTTTAATGTAAAATTTGTTAAATAGTTAAGTTAATTTCTTAAAGTGCACTTAGAAGTTGTTATTGCTTTATACACAAACAAACAATCTGTAAAGTTTTATATTTACCTACATTTTAAATCAACAAGTTTTAAGCATATAAATAATGTAAATGACTTTAATTTTATGTAAAATTTAAACTTATGTTTAGCTAGATATTATGCAATTTCGAACAAATTACGACATAATGTAATCTTAAGAACAAAGTATTTTTTACTTTACTTTTAATTCAAAAAAGCCCCACCAATTTTTATATAGGAAAGTTAACTATTGGACAAACATCATTTTATGCACACTAACTAATCACGAATTTCAGACAGACAAAATCTTTAGATTAATAGTTAAATGTGATTTTTAGTAATTAACGCTAATTTACATCTTGTCGAACTTTCTTTTTCAAAATTTGTACTTTGTATTAAAGTAATTTTGCTATTCAATTTGAAATACAAAAGGACGGTATAACGATAAATTAAGAGGACTTGAACTTGATGTAAAATGGTTAATTATTGGTTAGTACATGTAACTAACTCTCACCGTACAAAAATTTCATTAATACAATAAAGCCGGTATTTCTTTATTAAAATTGTTCCAATTTTTATTAATTCATAAATAACTATATTATATTTAAACCACGGTCTATATATCTATGACCATTCTTTCATATAATTAAATGCATTTTTATGATGATTATTTTATCGTATTTTGTTTTGATTGAGCTTGTATGGATTAGCTTTAGCACTAGCATTTTAATAAGGTTAAACTTTGAACCTTTAACAAATTTAAGACGAGTAAAACTACATGGTATTTTGTTAAAAAATAATAAAATTCATTATAAAAAAAATAATTGAACGTCTTTAATAAGATAAAGTTAAAACTCTCATGAAATTGTTCAAAAATTGTTGGATTGAAAGCAAAAGTGAAAGCTTGGAAATTATTTTTTAATATCGACTTCATCAATTCGCATCTTTGTCTTGAATCTCGTCATTGTCCTTCAAAGGAAATTTATGTAGGCCTTGGAAAGTTTTAATCAAATGCTTAAGCGGCAGAGTAATTCAATTCTCTTTCATTTCCTCTCATTTCGCCCTAAAACAAAGTGAGGGAAAGAGGCCGACTTATATAAAGGCGGAGATTTGAAAAGAAATGTCGGAAAGTCTTTGAGAATAAATGTCCTCGTCATTCGAAATCGCAATTTAACCAAAGTGGAATTGGAAACACTTCAAAGGTAAATTCAGTCACATTACCCTTTTGTTTCTTCAATTGACTCTACATTTTCTCTATACTTTTGGGTACAAAGAGACGCTCGTGAGAGGGAACGTGTTTTCAAACGAACGCCCCAAAACTTTAAATAATCTGACAATTTCTCCTATTTTTTTCTCAAACTCATTTACCCATTTTTAGTATAATTAACCCTCGCACGTTTCTATTTGTCTTTTTAATTAATTTCTTTCAATTAAACTGAACTTAATTACTCTAGCTCTGAGATTTTTAATAAGGGAATTCAAACTCACTTGGGAATTCACCTTATTTGCAAGTGTGTGAATAAGGAAAAGATTGGCATGCTTGAACGACAAGCGTAAAAATTTAAATATTTTTGAAGATGATGAATAATAGCAGAGGTGAGGAATCCCAACGTCGGCTGTCAAAAAGCATTTAAAGAGGAATTCAAAAACGGCACGTGATGGTCGAATTCTAATTTGCATAAACGTCAAGCTCCCCGTGTGAATACCTTGATTAGACTGCCAGAGCTAAATGACTCTTTCTCTCATCTTCATAATGTAAATATTGAAGTTCCCTTGTCTTTCCCTCGTGACCTCCAAGTCCTTCAAATTCCATCCTTCCATTCCGCCCTGATTTTCTATTCTTCAGCTATCAACTCACTCTCAAGTACCATATGCCATTGGACTCTCTCAAAAGGAATGTCTATTTTGTAGGGGAATTAGTGAATGCCTGGAGGAAAAATTTAAAATTACTCTTATTCCGCTCAGGTGACACGATAGGAATTTTCATTGTTCGGCTCAAGACGGAACCAACGGCAAGAATAAGGAACGCAGTCAAAGGCAAGAACGAATTTTCAAGTGTGAAGGTGAAGGCGAAGGCAATTGAATGCAAAAAGGGTTATGACTTGGGTTAAGACGACTTTCAATTTAACCCTTTTTGAACCCACGTGGGTGAAATGATAATTGGAGAGTGACGGGGAAAATACAAAGGAACTCCATTGGGATTTAACGTCTTGTATTAATATCTGACCATCAATTCATGCCCTTTGGAGAAGCATTGAGCTCTTTAAAGCCAAAAGTTGGCGACTCGGGTGACAGTAGAAGGAATGATTGAGGAATTAATTGATGACAGCTCAATATCTCTGTACTAATTTAATAATGTATTGTTCTATCAAATATTTGCTGACCACAAAATGCCTCCAAGCGACATTTCCTTCATTATTCCGATAAATCAGCTGTATTATTTACAATTGAACCTGAAAGTCGAGTCATATTAATAAAAGTTCCATTGACCCGATTTGAAGAATTATTGAACTAGAAAGTAAATAGGACAAAGTTCGAAGATCGAATTAACATACCTTTGAGGATCGAAGATGCTAATTGGATTTGATTAAACAAACGCGGATTAAATACTTCAGGTGTACTTTATAATAAACATACATGATATGAGCAAGGCACTATATGAAAATGAAATGTATTGTATACATGTGTGATGAATGTGTATGAGATGCTCAAGTAAGAATATAGGAGAAAGAAGTGAGTTGAACTTGATGGATTCCAACGGAGTACTTGGAAGTTCAGGATTTCTTTTATCTTAAGGTCAACTGTGAAGAGAGTCGCATCGAGTGTCAAATTGTCAATAAAGTGGAGAAGACCGGCTGTCAATCAATTAATGACTCAACCTCTTCATCAATCAAGAAGTAAATCGGTTTTTAAGAGCTCTTGCTCAATTTCCAATTTCCCTACTTAGCTATAGGTATAGGGTATGAATGAGTTTCAAGAAAGGAATCATGTTAAGGAGCAAAGATTAGTTTGATCAATACACAAACTTAATTTGTGTTATACGGAATTGACTTGTTAAAGTACTGTAAGAATATAATTATGATTTAATTACTTTAAACAAACTAGCTTAATTACAAAAGTCTACAACTGTATATGAGATTATGAAGATGCCGGTTTTCAAGTATCGTAAAACTCACATACCTACTCAATTATCGTTATGTGTAATTGCCAACCATGCTAAAAATTAATTGCGAATTGAGATCTTAATATTTAACTAATTGATAAACTACACCTGTAAGATGAATAATTGCATAAATATGTCAGTTTTACATCAGATTTAATGTTTTTCTCAAGTTCAACTCAGACGAAATGACGTAAAGGAAATCCAGTTTTCGACTCTACGTATATTTGAGCCTGCATGTTCATCTCGTTCTTCTCCTGTCCTGGTCATCTTTATAGACGAATTTAAGACGTAACAACTTCTTGTATACATTATATGCCCTCACTTGCAAATAAGTTTACATACATAAAGGAAAGCAGGGAGATTCAAGACGTAAGCAAACATTTTTTGCGTTGGACTTCTCAGAATTTGCATATGCGTTAGTTACGTCTTCCGACCGGACCTTGTTCTTATTTTGTAAACTTTGAAGTTGCATTAGCTTTAATATAAAAAATAATCGGTGAACATACAAATCTCAATCATATTTTTATATTTTGCATAACACATCCCATTAAAGTTCACGGTGTTTTTGAAGTTATTAAGTTTATTAAATACGTCAACCTTAATTCAGATAAGAAATTACGCAGATTAATATTAAAATGTCAAACATTTCATTTTCTAATATAATATACTTACATAATATTTGAATATATCATGAAAAATGAGATAAATAATATTGGCACGTGCATTAATGTCAATTTGATCATATTTTATTTCTCTCAATGCATCAACCACATACGCATTTACACAAGTCATAATCTCTCAAAGACTATTCAAATATTTACATAGAAGAAAAGGGCATATTTAAAATATATAAGGGAGAGAAGAAGGTATTGAGAAGCAGAAAAAGTGTATTAATCTCGTAAATATATAAAGATAGGCAGGCACGTGAGCGCCGAGTGGCGAGTGAATGGAGGGGCAAATGGAAGCTGCTGGACAGCGTTGAGAACCAGTTGGCCTTCGGACTCACCACACATTTGAGTCAAAACCTCGAAGAATCCAAGACAAAACCACGAGTTTGCATTCATTCAATTCAACTCTTCACGGACAGAGCTCGAGATTTCGACTTGGATGAGATTCAAAACGGAAACTTTACCAACATCCACCATATTCAAATATCATAATATCGTAAGCGATCTTATTTATATTTAATCTTAATCATAATATAACTTAATATAAAGTCAATTTATAAAAACATTATTAATCAGAAATTGTTATAAAAGCTAATAATTCCGTGTCGAAAGAATTTTATAAATATTATTATTTATAGTCCATTTTTATTTGTAGTATCATTTTAGATAAGAATTATTCCTCCAAATGCATATATCATGAGCGAATATTTTATAGTGTTTTGGTTTGTTAAGTAAATATATATTCTTTATTTGAATAGTGAGTTGCTTGAATCTGGAAATAACCGCCTTTCAAGTAAATATATTTAAGAGAATTCCAAAAATAATAGAAGATTAAAAATGGCTGAAGCTCTGCCTTTAATAAGCAAAAGTCAATTGGACGCCGCTTCAGTTGGAGAAGCACCCGGAATGAGTTTGGGATCCCCGACTTCTCCACGTGTCCTGGACTTCTCCTACAGTTCAATGGAGACGGAGGATTTGGACGAAGCCCTCACGAACCAACCGACCAAGGTTTACTCAACAGTTGAAATTATAATCGCCACGAACAATTCCCTTTTCTCCGTCCCGAACGTGATCTCTTGCTACGAAAATCTCCGGAATTTGGATTTGTCCGTCAACCAACTCACGTCGTTCCCCGAATCTCTCACTCATTTGATTCACCTCACGACCCTCATTGCCCGGAACAATCTCTTGGACGATGAATCATTCCCGAAGAATTTCAAGAACCTCGTAAACCTCCGGGAACTCAATTTGAGCGGAAATAACTTGACCTTAGTTCCAATAGAAATCATGAACCTCACCTCTTTAGTTTCGCTCCATTTGGGCGGAAACCGGATTGGGTTGCTTCCAAGAGAAATCCGAAGATTGAGGAAATTGGAAGTTTTGTATCTGGGTGGAAATGTGTTGACCGAAATTCCCCTCGAGGTCGGAGAATTAACTCAATTGAAAGTGTTCGTCCTCTGCGAGAATCTCCTCGAGAGCATCCCATCAACAGTGAGGAATTTAAAGCAATTGAAATCCCTTTCACTTCATAGGAACCGAATTACAGTTCTTCCCATTGAAATCATCAAATTAAGAAACCTTATGGAGGTTAAAACTATTCGTCTTTATAATTGAACGAAATTTTACAATTATTCAAAATAACTTTTGACATTAAAACATCCGAAATCTATTTGATGAGACATAATTAATTAATAATTAATATAAAATAATTTGTTCAACAGCTAAGCTTGCGTGATAATCCTCTTGTTGTTCAATTCGTCCGTGAAATGATCTACGACCCGCCGTCTTTGATGGAATTGGCTGGAAGGACGATTAAAACTCAAAGAATTCCTTACAACAAAGCAGAAATACCCAAGACGTTGAGCGATTATTTACACTGTGCTCACATGTGTGTCAACCCTCGATGCAAAGGTCAGTTTCCCATTCATTTCCAGATTCTTTACTCACTGCCTCATGCCGGTTAACACACATTTAATGCTCTCTTGTTTTACCCATGCATAATGATTACTTAAAGGAAAGGAAATAGGAATAGTTATATTCATGTTAAACTTTCTATTTACAGTTTAATTGCGACTCGTCAGTCAAAAATTTTCCATTCCTTTTTTTAATTGATATAGTCCTGTTTATTTAGCTATTTATTTATCTTTTTGTGTCAGTAATTGGATGTTTTTCTTTCTTAAAGAAATATGCGCATAAAGTTAAAATATTTGATGATTAGATTGATTAGCTTTACAAAAAGAAGCCATTTTCTTTGTTCCAAACGATTGTACTGTTTGTATTCCCAATTCTATTTGACCATGTTAAGTAAAAATAATTTAATCAAGAATAAATAATCATTTAAATGCTATAAATAATTAAATATTATATGTATTTATGAATACTATTCATATTTTAAATATTGTTAAAAAGTTACAGTCAATTTATTATTATTTATAGGTGTTTATTTTGACACGTGCGTTGAACATATCAAATTCGTGGATTTCTGTGGGAAATATCGAGTTCCGCTTCTTCAGTACCTTTGTTCTCCGAAATGCAGCAGCCAGCAGCCAGCGTATGCCGCTAGTGACTCCGACTCAGAAGAAGATAAAATTAAGAAAGTGCTTCTTGGATAGTCAAATTATTATTTAATGTATTAAAATGAGATTTTTATAATAGCTTTTATAACATTTAATGAAACGTACAATACAAGAATTAATGAAGGTATGCTAAATGAGAAGGCCTTGTGTTTTTAATTTGCTTTCGTAATTTATTCCCCATTTAGTCTTTCGATACTCTTTTAAAGCATCGGTCAGCACTCTTGGGATTTTCTATGGTTCTAACACAGATGATGAGTTTCATTTTCACAATTTGTTCTACTTTCTAATTTCAAACTTCATGAGAGTTTTTTTTACACATTAGTTTTTAACAACACTACGGAGTTCGACTACATTTTATTGTTTTAAGGTATTTGTGATGAATCTTTGACGTCTAATTTAACAGTACCGTTTATACACACGTTCCTTTTTCATTCCTCTTAATAAACCACCCAATGTCCAACCTTTTAAAACACACATATTATATAAAGTTTATAAATAAATAATTGCACAAGTACATTATATTTAATCGTAATTAACATTTTAGAAATGTACATAGATAAATGGAAATTACAGTCAACGCTCAAGATTATTCATAGAGAACCTTATCAAGTATAGTGTAAGTTAATTGTAAGTTAAATACATAATGAGTCATAAAATTCATATTTTATAAATATGTTAAATTCAATTAATCATTTTTGGTATAATGTTCGAATTAGGAAATGATGTTTTCATATATTAAGTATGTCAAAGTTCAATTGTTACAATTTATTATTTTAAAAAACCATTTTTATATAAAATCTTACGCTGAAAAATGTTGAGAAAAATCAATAAATTGAAGATACTAAAAATCAATTATAGGAAATTTTTGGAGCAATTCATCTTATGCTAAAACTTCTGGTATTTCAAATGAATATAAATTAGTTAATCTCATTTTATTCTGTTACCATTTTATACTACATTTCTACATTTAATTTGCATTTAAATCAAATGAAATTGGAAATTGTGTTTAATACTTATTTTAATTAATATTTATAAATGTTTAATATTCCTAAAGTATATCAAAATAAGAAGGCTGGATGGACTTAAGGTCAAAATGATTTCCTATAATTTTACGTTTCTTGTAAGTATATAATATATTAAATGTTCAAATACAAAAGGAAATATCAAATTGTTTTTATATTTAAGTTAATGTTTCATACTGTTGAAGAATAGTGCAATAGTGTAGAAGTAAATGGAATTTAAGTAGATAATTTCACTTACACTACTTACTTACACATGTAATTTATTGCAGTTCCTTCACTTACATGCATCTTGTTTTTAATTGATAGGTAATGTATGAATGCATTGTTGGTTAAGTTTTTAGCACTATTTAAATTATATTAAAAAGGATTAATTATACAATAATTGTATTATAATTATGTAGTTAGGTTAACTTGATTTCAAAATTGGTAGCTTTCTTAATATTGTTAATATTTAGCATTGTATTCCTTAACATTTCTTATAGTGAGATTTCTCAAATTCAGCTACACTAGTTTATTTCAAATGGAATGTTATATTTATTTAACCTTTAACCTTATGATTTTCTACATTAAAGATTATCTAAGATAGATAGCGCAATTAGTCTAAAAGTTTTCAACATTTACAACAATTGCTTAACTTATCCAAGATTTAAGGAGTGACATGTGAGATTTTGGATTCATTTAAACTTTTGCTTTACATAAGTTGACTTAACCGTGCCTCTTTTTTCCAAATAGGCTCAACAGTTCCTATTTGGAAGTCCTTTTTAACCTAGCAAGGCCATTTGAATGCCTATGTCTCATTTAGCTGCTTTTGACATGCTAACTTTAACACGTTAACCCTCCGTAATATTAAGAATTTAAGTACGCTCGCCTCTGAAGTACATTTCTAGAGCCGTGAAGCCAGTACTATCATTTCTTATTTCAATTACATCGAGATTTATTTTAACTAGTTGTGAGTTAAATTAATTATTTTAGAGAACATTATTTTAACTTTTAAGTTCATGCAATTAGTTAATTATCTTAAACTTTTATGTAAGTAGTAACTTTAAAGAGTATTTTAAAAGTTTTCTAAAAGGGTTACATCCATGTATTAGTATTATTTATGTAAACCTTATGATTCAATAATTATGAAGTTACAATTAAATTGATTAATTAGGTTCTCTATTTATATTTAGAACATTAAAATGTTATTACATGACCATTCTATACTCAATGGAGTAATTGAATGGAATTAAGATTGCGACTTCCTTTTGATGCCATTGACTTTCAAAATGACATTTGAAACACATTTAAGTAAGACCTATAAATCTAATTTAAATAGTAAGTACATTTAATGTAATTGGTATTACATAGGCATTAGTATTAATAAAATTGTGAAGAGTGTATTGTCTATAAATCGGGTTGGCAAATCCCGAAAATTGGGCCGATGTTTTTTATTCATGCAGATTCGCATTTAAAACTTTATAATCATTGATTAAAATTCATTGGCTTTTCTCTCCTTCCGTCCTTTTTTAACCTAATGACATCGATTGTACCGCACCGATCGTTCCCATTCAATATAAAAGTAAATCCGTGAAGATGAGTTCACTCTATATGAACGCGTTTAATTGTTTACAAAATCGTAGAATTAATTGGTTACGAATAATATACACATACAAATGTAATTGTGGATTAATAATTCTAAATTGAATATATAGAGATTTCTCATCGTGTGAAAGAGAGATTCATCAGACATTTTGAATAAGTGAAACTCAATTTATATTTTTATGATGATTAAATATTTTTAATTTTGCTTTCGTTTATAATTTGAGAGGTCTAAAAGTGTTTTAGTCCTATATGAATATATCTATCAATTATAAATTATTTTATATATCCTATTATGTTTGATATTCTTCTTTTAATTCTCATTCGCCATGCAAAATTTAAATTATTTCTACAAATATTTACTAATTTGTTTTAAAAATTAGTTTTAAAGAGCTTTTCATAAGTATTTATTCGATCTGTTTCTATTTTTAAAAAATTGCATTAATCTAACTATTGAATGGCTCATTTAATTACGAGTTACTTTTATAGCTAAATATAATTAAATTATTGACATCTACTGATAGTCCATAAAATAAAAAGTGGAGTGAATGTTATAGTCTGTGTAGTAATTGTTAAGTGTAATGGTAGGAATAGTTAAAAGATTCGTCGTTCCTTGGATGATGAATTGAAGATTCAAATTCTCATCTCCCAACTTCATCACATAATGATCCTTGGATATCAGACATCTTTGATTTCCCGAGAGAGGCAAATCTCATGATCTGATACAGTAACCGTACAGTTTCTACGAGAAAAATAAATTCACTAACTTCCTCATCTTCCTAAAAGCTATTTCCTCCTACGCTCTCTTCCTACCCTCATGACTTAAATCAAGAAATAAGAAAATATGAACCTCAATTCCTTAGGGTATGTAAATGCAACTTTATAATGTAATTGAAGTTAACCGTCGTGAAATTATATTAGTCATCTTTTAACCTGATAATTATATTGAATTCAAATGATTGAAAGCTTAGCCTAAAAATCATTCATTTATATATGATCAGCATATTCTCTAATAAATAAATTATAATTTATTAATAAACCGTCAACAAGTGTAAACTTATCCTTTAAAATGGCGTTAAATATTAATAATAAGTAAATCGATTGGTTTTTAAAATGAAGTAAAGAATAAAAGTCACAACACTTCTGATATATCATTTCGGTATGTATGGAGTTTCCCTTGAAGTCTTACATTCTATTTAATAAATTATTTAAATTGAAATAAAAAACATAAACATCAGGTTAAATTTAACTCAAGAATTGTCAAGGAATGTAGATAAAATAAAACTTGTGTCTTCGCTTGGATGTTTAAGGAAGAGGGACGATGATTTGGACGTAAGTGACGGGGAAATATCCCGTTTTGCCATCAATCATCCCTTCGTACCAATTGTCATCAATGCGGTTCACAAGCGTGATCATTCCGCCTTCCTACATGTCAAAATTCAAAACATTCAATTTAAATTACCTTTTATACTGCTAATACTAAAAGAGTTATTTGGTCATTGTTTTAATGGTTTAACCTTGAATCCGAGTTCTCCAGGATTTTCAGCATCAAAGTCATAGAGAGCTTGGCAGCAGGGTCCTTGATGTGCAGGCGTTCGAGGATTCGACGACTTGCTCGGTGACGGCATTGGAGAAGCTGGAGAGATCAAAACTAATTAACATCACAGGCAACTTCCAACCCCTCCTCCAGAACTTCCTACTTAACGGTCTCACTCTGAGCTCGATTTTGAATATAATTCCATTATTCACTTTTCACTTTTAGACTTCAATGTTTAATTTCCATTATAGTTTGACGTTCAACTAAATTTTGTATTTTATTTTCCCTAATTCCAGTATTGATCCCATAATACTATCCCTGACATGGATTATATTTTTCGATGTTTTAAATTACTGTCATCTTAAGTTTATGCCATCTTAAATTTATGCGCATAACTTTTATAATTTTTTATATTCAACATGATTTGATCTTGAAAGACTTGAAACGCAATTCGGTAAAGTTCTTGATAAATTAAATATTTCGCCAAAAAATGTTAATAGCCTTATTTTTATCATTACTTAATTATTACTCAGAATTATCACCTCACAGCTAACAGCAAGTAAATCGTTATATTCATAATCATTTAAAGTTAAAAAGTCTTGCATCAGTATATGATTTCTTAACTAAAAAATTGAAATAGAGAAGAAGAAGGTCAAGAAAAATTCGAAGCGAAGCAATGAGGGATTCAGTTAGGTATATGCAGAAGATCAGACAAATACGTCTCATTACAAAAAATTGTGATCAACTTTATTAAAAAGTTGCTAATTTTAAATACTCGTTTGTAAGATAAGAAAATAATCTAAATACTTTTAAAGGTTATAAATGCAAAAACTCCAAGAGACAATTACAAAAAGGTCATATTAGATAAAAAAAATCATTTTTGGTTGACTTGTACCATTGGATGATTTTGGAGGATTTCCCTGCGGGAAGAGCGGCTCCCATGTTTTTCCCCCTGGTGAGGGGAGCGGCGATCGAACTGGCGTATTCCCTAAGCCACCGAACCAAAAGACACTCCAACATGTGAACAACTGGAAAAACCCTCGCACAACGACGCGCACACACGCACAGAACTTAAAAGGTCAATGACTTTTTGCATATAAAAGAAAATTGTCATCCAATTTGAGTCTTTGAAAAATGCTCAACTTCTCCGATCAAGTTTAATAAAGAAGAAGAGAGGGAAATCAATAAAGATGAATTGATGAGACAGAGGGATTAATTGACTTGCGAAACTTTTAACTCAATTGTGAAAAACAGGAAGGTTCTTAATGAGAATCAAATATTTCATATGGAGTAAAAAGAGAGGAAATAAGGGGAGTTCTGTTCATGGGAAAGAAGGTTGAGAGAAAATGAGATTTCTCCCTCAACTTTCCTTTTAGAGTGAAATGAGAAGGCGGCCTTTCACTCACTATGCTTATCATATTTATTTCCTTAAAGCTTGTAGAAAAGCTGGCAAAAGGCGTAGATAATTTTTACAAAACTTTTACGCTACGGATATTCATGGCGGTTCTTATTATGTAAAATATCACAGTAAAAGCTCTACATCATAAAGATTCAATTAAGATTAAATGGAATAAAAGGAGGAAAAGTCATGCTTTATCAAGCAATAATTTTTAAATGTATGCAACTTGCTTTGCGCCAATTTAAATTTAATGTTCCTTAAATTATAATTAGCTTCATTGTATTTTATCATGCTTGTTTGAATACTTTGATGTAAGAGAAATTCATACAAAGTGATTTGGGATGCGTTTGTTCACATTCTTTCTTCTTTACTTTGTAAATATATTCTACTTTGTATTCTTCCATTTTTCTAAATTTTAGTATAGAAATATATTTGGAAATGTTATTTAATCAGTTGAATTTCACAAATAAATTATGGGAATATTTTTTGCTAACCGTTGACGCTGATTGTAAAATCAATTAATTTGCCAAATTAATTTACATTTTTTGCAACCAGGCCTTTTGTCTGTGTATCTAAATGTAATTGTAAATATTTAATAAGTAGAAGTACCAATCAATAACAGTCATACATGTCATTTTAGAATATTTCTATTTAGCCAATGTCTACGTTTATAAAAATGCTAAACATTGATGAGTAACTAACTAAAATGAACTATGACCCTAAGTGTCTCTAATGAGTTTATAATTAACTATTGGCTCAGTGAGCAAACTGAGATTTTAGTCAATATTGTAATAAGCGATAAATAGGCCATGCCTTGAAAAGAGCTTTTCTCGCTGGGTAAGCTATATGGAGTAGTTGGGAGCCGACCGTTGAGACTGTCGCTGCCGTGATTGACTGAATGGGAATCGTCCAAGTGAAGTTGGAGGTCATAAACCGTTTTGGGCGTGAATTCTCTCTTTGGCCGTGACGCTGCTTCCTGTTTCCTATTTAATTACAGTAAAAATATTTTAGAAAATTCTTTCACTCAACCAATTTTTTAATATTTTATTTAAATATTATTTAAATCTAAACTTAACTTATTAGCTTTGGTATCTTTATAGTCAAATGTCTTAATTAAACAATGTAATGTAATAATTAATGATATTACTTTTCTTCCAGAGTGTCCACGAGGCCTCTAAGAATTTCCGTGCATTGTTTGTGGTAGTCAAAGAGGCATTCAGCGAAGGTCGCAAGCTGAGTCACTTGTTCCATCTGAAATTCTCATTGAATTAGGATACAAAAGACGAAATAACAAATTCCGTGTTTTACTATTGGATCAAGTTTCCAAACTTTTACTCACATCGTTCTCGAGCAAATTGTACATCCCCATCTGAGCCAAATGAAGACTCTCAGCGAATTTATCCTCGGCCTGTCGGATCTCGTCATCTAGAAAAAACAAGGCAAATTATACACTTTGCATCTATTTGACTCAATTTTAAGATTCTTGGCTTCCTGCCCCGAATCTCATTTCTAATATAGATTTTTATACAAAATACTTAAATTCAAGTTAAGTAGAATTTAAATATGTACATTGAGTTAAAGAGAAAACTACGCACTACAAGAGAGAAAAAATTGATAGATTCAATAGGTAGCAATTTGTTAGTGACTGAGTTATTGTTAATAATCTTGTTATCTGACTGTTTGAGTTATCCAACACAGTCAATTATTTATTTTATGCCATGCTTGTTAGAGAAAAATTGCAGTCAGCAAGTAATTCCATGTTAGAAATAATGAACACTAAAGATGGAATTTTAAACTTTTATAAAAGAAACATAAAATGACAAGAATATATAAAATGACAAATGTTTTCAGCTAAAGATATATTAAACATTTAAATAAGCTGTAGAAAAAACAAAAATTAATGAGAAGAGGAAAAGCATATTTAGAAAGTCTAAAAAAAACTTTAAGAGTGTGAAACTTGAGGGAAAGTTTTCTTTGGGAATGAAAATAATGAGCAAGAAATTTTCGTTTTAGAATATATATATGAAACGCGGAGGAGTTTCATGCGAAACCTTTGAGGAATATAAATGATGACATTGAGTTATTGAACGTCGAGGAGTTCATTGAAATCATACAAAACTCTCTTCATTCGCCCTCGTGCTCTTGAGAAAGCCCGAGTATATTTAATTTATAGAGGCGCTTAAACAAGTTAGAAATATAATGCCGCGTGTGGGCAATAGTGAAAATTAGACTTTAACTTGTATTACACAAAATTGATTCCCTCAAGAAAAACTCGAAGCTCTTAAGAGGAAATTCCCTAATGAAAATAAATAAAAAGAAACATTTCCAAATCCGCCCAGTCTGCTAAGGATTGAACGTGAGAAAAAGGAAAATTGAGAATCCCCGACTTCGTGGCGGATTTACAGGGGAAAATGTATCTAAACAATTTTCATATCACGTAACAGTGTTTTTATGTTTGTCTTTTAGCATAATTTCCCAGTAAAATGATTTTCTATTCAAAGAAAAGCGAGCATTAAATTATTAAGATGAAATATGAGAACTCAATAAAAGAAATGACGTTTTTCATCTTGGGCGAAGCAAAGCTCCTCGGCGTATCTTACAAGAATGGCGAGGAGCGTTGGCTATGGGAGATTTGCAAAATGAATGAAGAATATAAAAAGTCTTGAATAACTAGGAGGAGGAGGAGAATAAAGAGAAAATGGTGTGTTAGTAGAAGGGGAAAGTTTCTACGGCGTAATAAAGAGATGAGATGCGGAAGAAATGAAGTTAGAAATATGAGAATGGATTTCACGAGACGGACTGCACGAAAAAGACCCAGAAAAAGCCAGTTGTGCTTTTGGAAGATCCTTCTGGAGGCTCATCCAAGAAACAGGGATTTCTATTGTGGTGTACGTGGTTCTGGAGATTTGTAAGGAGAGAATTTTGAATTTTATGCTTACCCATACCTTTTGTTTGCCTCCGCTTCTTACAATCGAAGTCGAGTCTCCGCCCTTGCAGCTTCTTACGATGATGCTGGAAAAAGAAGAATTAAAAGCCCATTAACCACTATTAAAGACCATTTAAGATATAAATCAATTATCTCCTAGTTGAAGTTCCTCTCCAGAACTTTTGGCATACTATTTATGAGGAAAAACCTACGTAGTTGAGTTGTTGGCTTCTTATAACAATGTTAGGGGAAATATTTTGAAGAAAAATGAATTATTAATGTGAGTGCTTCTTTCAATAAATTAGTTTTAAAAAGTCTTGACTAAAAACAAGTTAAATAGAATTTCTTTTGTAGTTCTCATTTTTGTCTTTCAAGATAGCTGTACATCATCTTGTGAAGAGAAGACATTTGAAGTTCGGCCCAACCAACTTTTACATGTATAATGAATGAACGAGAGGAAAAACAGCTTGTTTGAGCAAGGAAACCTCCACAAAAGCTAATGAACTTCTGAATAGTTGAGAGAATTGAAAACTGAAAGAGCGGAAGAAAAGTTTCGGATATTAAAATTGAATTTAGCTTGATCCTTTCTTCCACCTCAAGAGTTTCTCTCAAGAGGTTTCTTCAATTTCTCTTCTCCTATTCCATTTGGTTATAAAACTATTCTATAAAAGAAGAGATTAAAAATGGGGCAATCTCACCATAACTTCCTTCAGATCCTTGGTTTGAAGATGGTGGAGCGGCTCAAGGAAGTTCTGCTTCACATTGTCATCCAACGAGTATTTCACGTCAGCCATCTGCTTCATCGTTTCCCCAGTCTCGATGAGAGCACAAGCTGGAAAATCCCATCAACTTCAATTAAATCCAACTTTTTTCAAATTAAAATGTTACGAAAATTGGAATTGAATGCTAAGCTCCATGTTTTCGGCTTTACTATTATGCTTGGCTTATGGTTAGTAATAATGTGAAATATATGGTAGAATGGGAAAGTAATCTCTCAATTGCGTTGTCGTAACGTAAATGCATTTATGGTCATATTGACAAAGGTTCTGAATTATTAAAGAAGATATTATACACAGTGTTGAGAAATAAATGTCACATTTTCAATAGGAAATACTTGGAAATGTGTGACATTTAATATTCAACACCCTGTACAATGTAAGTTGTATTGGGGTGAGCGAATTTTTGAAAGTGTATAAAACTTGTGTTAGTAGGAAGTTAAGGAAAAATTCGGATCAATTCCCCAACAATGTTAAAAACGTGTTTTAAAGATAAGGAAAATGTTTTGGATATGGCCAGAAGATTGGATGATAGAAAGAATGAAAAGAAAAGAGATTTTTTTCTCATAATACCAAAGACGGATTCTTCTCCGAGTCTCCGTCCGTAAGTGGACATGCATTCTCCGAGAACTCCCTCAGGTTGGGGATACGTCGACATCTTTGCCTGCCCACTCAACTTCGAGATCCCTTTCACAGCGGCCATTTTCGCCCGAGCAGTCGGATTCGGCTGCAAATACTCCTTCGTTTTCAATTGGAGCTCATCCACCAGCTCGCATGTGATGTCCGTTTTCTGTTAGCATTCCAATACAACATTCAAGTAAATTTAATTGAATGTTAAGCTTTTAGCTTCCTAATTGACAACGTCAAATTGTCAAATAACAAAGAGAATTTTTACCATTTTCCAAACAAATACTGACCTTTTCCATTTCCACGAAATCATCGTCAAGCTTTGTTCCTTCAGCTCCTCCTATCTTCTCATTCATATACTGTCAAAAATACAAATTGTTAGTGTTTTTTTTACAAATAACAACTTATTGTTCAATTCAAACATAGTTTGTAAATCTTTTAACTTTTCATTTAAAAATGCAAATACACCTAAAAACTGCTATTGTCAAATATTTTTTAAGATAGAAAAAATAGAAATAAATATATGGATTTTAAAAGAACACTCAAAGTTATATTGTCGAATGATGAATGGTTGTTTATACATTCTATGGTAAATATTACTATTTACAAAGATATCATTTAATAATAATTTAATATCAAAGATATCATGTTGCGGTTTTTGCAACAATTTATTATAGTCTTATTAACTCACAATATGTATTGTTAGATTCAATCAATAGATGAACAAAAGGCATTAGGCATACATTTTGTGTGGGATATAAATGAGCGAAATGACTCTTGAGAATAAAAGTGTAAATGGTTGGCCATGAATGACACTTCTTTTATTTGACGTCTCATTTGAATGTCAAAGTCAGTCCACAAATGTGATGTAAACACGAACCAACTCAATTTCCCTTTAATAAAAATGCACGTAGGAAATAAAAAAAAGTAGTGGTATGGACAAAAATGTAAAGTTTTCTACTACGAAGTAATCGGACACCTTCAATCCATTTACAACCTTGTTTATACAAAGCATGGAATTAATCAATTTCCTTTGACTCAATTATTTTATAGCTTGATACTGTCTTGTTAATTTTACTGCTAGCGATACAATTCCAGCTTAGCATGGTCAATAAATTAAACTCAGACAAATAGACTTAAAGGCTAATAGCTAAAAATGAGTTGAATATTTAATCATTGAATAACAATTACTTAAACTTTATTATTCAATTATATGGGTTTAATAAAGGAAATTATGTTGCGAAAATACAAAAATACCTGAGAGAAAAATGACACCAATTTAATCGATTAAATAATTGAACCATTTACTTTTTTCCTCAACCTTCATGTCTCATTACTTATTAATTTCCCACTCATAATTCCAAATATCATGTCTCAATGAGCATCAATGGGTCTTTTCTCCACCTTTTAATATTTAGAGTTATAGGAAGACGTGAGATGATAAAAATCTGTTTCTTGGATGAATTCAAAACCTGGCCAGAGAATTGGAATAAAAAGGGAAGAAAAGAAAGAAAGTTACATAAGAACTCTCATGGAAAAGGAGCTTAACGCTCACTTCTAAACTTTCCCAAGCCAGAAACTCAAAACAGCCTCTCACGTCACATCTTTATAAATATAAAGATACCTATGAAAAATATAATTCATCGAAAATTTTTCAATCATTTCATTATTTGAATCATATTATTTATTACGATTATAACTAATTGATCAACATTCGAATTGGAGTTAATCTTGCACAATACTCGAAAGAAATTGCAGATACCATTTAATTAAATTATAAATTTTAATTAATAATATTTTCATTAAAACTAAGTTAGATACAAATGGCGCAAAATATTTTTTGAAATTCAGAATGGAATGTAAAAGAACAGGACTTAAGCAATAAAAAAATTGTCAAAATGTTGTCACTTAAATGTGAACACTCGGTGAGCTAACAGCTCCATTTAACGAGTAAGGGAATCAATGGAACAAAATCCTGTCATTTCCTCTACTATCGTCATCATCGCACTCTGAGTGATGCGGGAAAGAAAAGAGCAAATGGCATCTCTCACCACAAAAACTCTCACTGCCACTCTACAGTTTCTCAGGCTCTTGACAAAAAAGTTCTGTTTTCACACTCACATCTTGCCTTAAGCCCTCTTCAAAAAATTCCCCCAAGTCCTTCAGCTCTTCATTCATATAAATAATGAAAAAATGCAAGATGATTCAATTCTCCCATTATAATGGCCTTTAGACCTTGTTTGCTCCCAGATCTTTGATTCAGATCCGAGCTTCAACTTGCATGTACGTTTATTATGCTAAGGTTCATGCTTGTATATATAGGGAGTTCCCCTTCGCCCGGGTGGAAATCCTATCGATCCGAAACCCAATTTAGGTCAAGACTCTCCCATTTACCCTTCCTTATAACTATGTAACTATGATGGCTCTTTCTCCCTTACTAAATATCACACAAATGTATTACTCCTCACGTTTTCTGAAATCATTATTTAAAACTACACGCTCTTTAGTTTTAATATATTTATGAAATACAAATGTATTAAATGCTATAACGCTTTTTAGCCCTATTCACTAAATTACACGCTTTGTATAGGAAAAGTAAGAGAGAACCTATACATAATGTACAAACGATACGTTATATAAGAGGTGAAATCTACAGAGTAAGTGACGTAATAGGAATACAAGTATAAAGAAAGTCCCTGGTTGTAAATTCTTACGTTACTTGACTCCTGGTTATACACTATGTGTACAACATGTCACAGATAGCATCGACTCTTCCGTGCTTTCACCTATAGTTCTTTCATTTTTAAAGACTATCTCATCTTAGTGAAAGAAGCGATGAGTATAAAAAGGGTTAGAGGTGTATCGTGACTTATCGCTTTTGCTGCGGTAGATGCAGTAAAGATACTACAAAAGTGATGGATAGATCATTCAAGATCCCATGTCCAGACCCTTTTGCTCTCTCATGAAAATCCTCATCATTCTCACACGGAGAAAGTCGAAATAAATTGCATCTTTCTCTTTTCTATCTCTTTTTTGTGTTTGGCTCATCTTCTGTTGTAGAGGAGATTTGAGAGTCAAGCCTTTTTTCTCATATATATAAAAAGAGATAAATGGAAGTTAAGGAAGATCCTCCTCTTTCTAATTGGCTTAAACAGAGATTAAAGGATTAAGTCGCTTCTTTGCTTCATAATCTCATTACTTCGTTTACAAAACTCTTTCAATTACTCTTAAGTTAAATTGTATTATTGTAAGAATTATAACTTTACAAATTTTTTTATTTTTCTCTTGTAAATTCTCTTGTAAACTTTTAAGTTTTACTTAATGTTTAAATAATTTAAATAATTTAAATAATATTATTTAAAATCAAAGGAATTATAATGGAAAACTATTTTAAATAAATTATATTGTTAAACATGCATACAGTTATGTGAAAATATTTATTGCTATTTGATTGAATAATTGAAAGATTTCCTTATTTGATTTCTGCATTCTGTGAAAATCCTGGAGCTTATAATAAATCCCCGCTCATCGACGTAATAAAATTACTCATTTTGAAACTCCTCATATATTCCATTTGACAGCGTGAAGAAATCGAGCATAGCGGAACAATAAGCCCTTAATGAATCCAGACTAAATGAGTTATGGAGAGATGAATGGGACGAAATTTTGGAAGTTGCTTTTCAATGTATTGGAATTGACTTGAATTGGAATTTTGGAATGACTCGATGATGAAATTTAATTCATGACCCTTTTACCAAAAAGTTCAATGGGAAATAAATTAATCAAAAGTTTGATCAACTCAATTGTAATAAAAAAATGCTGGAAATAGTATTTGAATAACATTCCAATTCAATATTATTATTTATTATTCAGATTCACCAATTAAAAATTAAACAATTCTATCAGTATATTAGTTAGAAACTGATAGTGTTTGATTTCTTAATTGAAAATGTTGGCAAGTATTTAACAAAAATTCTGAAAATTAGAGCAAATAAAATAATTGACTGAAAGGCTCTTTAGTCTATAAATATTACAAAAATTAGGAGAGAAATAAGAATTTAATCCTCAATGGTGAACAATTTAATGATGGTAAATGGAGAGTCACGAGGAGAAATTGGATTACCCATTCTTTACATTCGTGAAAATAGGAAAAACGAGGAATCCCAGATTGCTCCTCTCAACCAACGTCGACGGCATACTGCATAAAACATGAATTGGACCGAATTGAACCCAATTTTACCAATGAGGGTTGAGCGGTGGTTCAACGTTTAACCTTTTGACCTCATTAAATCTTTTACTGAATCAATTCTCTCACTAAGCCTTATAGTCCTTTAAATGTTCAAACACGTTGACTTTGAACATCACACTTTCATTTTTAGTTAGTGAATTATGTAAAAAAATTTGTTTAGTGTAGTAGAAGGATTAAAAAGTAAATGATCTTCCACTCATCAGATATTCCACAGCCGTGGGTTTTTTTTAATCAAATAGCTAATTTTTTCTCTAGAGGCATTTCTAATTTCCTCCCTGAGCCTCAAAACCCACCAAGTTAATGATATCGTCATATTTTAAATTTTTTCCTAATTCCTTTATCACAGAATATGTAATTGAAATCTTATCTTTTCCTAGTAATAAATTCAAATATTAAAAAATAAAGACAGAACTCTTAATTATCGAATAATAATTGTATAATAAATATTATTATTTTATGAATTGTAAATTATATATAGAAACAAATTGATCTGTGGTGTAATGTACTTTTGTATAAAAAAATTTAGTTTATCTTTAATCTCAGTTCGTTATTTTGGGAAATCGTTAATTTACACTCACAGGAATTTCATCGTTTGGATATTGTATATTATTTGCTATTCTTATCATTCAAAACTTTGACAGAAAAATATATGATTAAAAGGTAAAAAAGAAAAGTAGTTTTCTCACCTGATTCGCCTTGTTAATTTGCTTTTTGAGGCCTGCGAAAGCCATTGTTGCGGAGAGGGATGGAAATTTGGAGCACTGGAGGGTCTTGTGGAGTATTTCACTATGGGGTTTCGCCCTCGCCGCCGCCGATGGGCCGTCGCTGTAAAGGCGAGGCAGCCGCCCTTCCCAAACGTCTCCCCTCCTCTGCACACGCTCAGGAATTTGCCCCTCTCGGAGTCGGATGAAGTCTCAAACTCACGTCCTTACATTACCTCTACCACAGTCCCCTATACCCCACAAAACGCTATATCAACAAAGTGCCAACACTTCTGCTTACTCCCATTATTTCAACACTCCTTCTCAATTTCCCATTTCCACACCAAAAGATTTTTGCAAATCTCAAAATGCAATTCTCTTTCTATGAAACCTTAGCCATACTAACGCCACAAACTCTTAGCCAATACTGAAACAAGGATAATTATAAAACTCGGCTTAAATCAGGAAAGAATTAAATGTTACGTAAAAGAAATGTGTGTGTGTGTGTGTGTATGTAATTGTCCAGCGTCGGCGCCAATTCCCTCGACTCTAATAATATATACTGGTCAAATGAGCCAAGTTTGAGTAAGAGGAGGATCAAAGCAAAAAGTCTCATCGCATCCCAACCAAAAGAGAATCAAAGAGAGAAACGGATTTTTGTACCATAGTCTCTCCCTATCAAATTTCCCTATATCCTCCAGTATGAACTTCATTTATATACCTACTCAACCGCTTCTCCTATTTATCGCTTTCATAATGCACACATGAGAGATTCCATTTTCTCTTCTTTCGACCGGACATCAAACATCTAATGTTACTCCCACATGCCTCAATGTTATGTTAGTAAAATGTAAATATGAAGAATAATATATTATTCATTCATTAGACCATCTCTTGACTAGACAAAATTTATAATTTAATAATCAGGAGTTAATTTATCTCTTTGTAAATGGTTATGCTTATTAAGTCTTCCATATACCCCGCATAGCTACTTTTTATGATTCTCTTATCCTATCGAAAGGAAGGAAATTAATGAATTTCTTTACTAATATAAGGGAGTCAGGATGGAAATCGAAATAACTTTATGATAATACTAGTTTATGATATAAGCATTTAATAATTTCATATGAAACATTTATTGTTTTGAGCCAATTTTATCAATTGCTCAGTATTTGTAGATTTTCAAATTAAGAGGACAGAATTATCGTTTAAACCAATGTGTTACAAAGTTGTTGAAATAGATTTAATAATTTATAAATTCAAACACTTTAATGTATTGTAGTTTATGCAAACATTGTTTAGGAATGTCAATTTTAGGAATGAGAAATGAGACCTGTGTATACCTCAAACCCGTTCGTTTTATTTTATAAATAGTTATAATAATAAATGCCTTCATGCCAAGGAAGATTTTTGAAAGAAAGTTGAGGACAGCTTATTCTCAAATTATTTTTAAATATGACTAACATTATGATTTATTACATTAATTTTATTAATCGTATTATATTTTTCCAAATTGAATAAAGCTACATCATTCATTTATTCATTCAACAATTGGAATGAGATTTTTTGTATACCTTAACGCCGTTCGTTTTATTTAAGATCCAGCTGTATAAACTAAAATAAATAAAAATTTATAATTTTATACTCAAGTCCCCTAAATAAATCAAACTGCTTTAAAGTATATAAATAGCAGCATAAAATCCAAAGAGCCTCTTTCATAAAGAGCTGAATTATTGGAATGAGACCTTAACGTCGTTCGATTTATTTGTGCAATATAAAACAAAGTTGTTTTGTTTAATAATTTTATTTTATACGTTTAATTTAAGATATTCAAAGGTCTCATTCAAGTATTTCCAGTGTTTCACCTTTGTATGAAGGAGAGGCTCCTTGGATTTATACTGCTATTCATAAACCTTATATGGCCAGTATAATATATTCCATTATCAAGTAGGTAATACAATATGTTTGTTAGTTTCAACCGTTACATCCGCGTTATCTTGTTGAAGTAAACAAAGGTAGATAAAAGCGAAATTCGGGGTTTCAAAAATTTAGGATTTCCTGGTAGAGATGGCACGTAAGTTCGGGGTTTCGGTTCAGACTTAGAGCTGTCTTGTTCGGTGATTCAGTTATCGTGATCAAGCCATGCATTCAGCTAAAAGCAAAGGCTTTGCTGATATTTGGTACATAAAATAATTTTTTTGGGTTAAACTTGTACTTTCTATTTGATCAACTTCAGGACAGGATCATGACAGCATGATTTGTATAATAACTACAACTTTAAGCTACTTTATGTTTTTGTTTATGAATGACAGATTAAGAAATACTATTAAATAATTATTTAAAATAAAGACAAATAAAATGTGAATACTATCCATCCGACACATTTCATCCGACAGGAGCAATTTGCAACTTTTAAACCTAACCTAATCATCTAAAATGAATGCCGCTAGGAATAGGATAATGTATCTAAATGATCCGTGTCGGATAGATAGTATCCACGCAAATAAAACTGTTATGGATGAAATGACAAAAAGGCTCATAGCAGTTATCAGCACATATGCAATAGGGTTTATTTATTATTCATTTATCAAAAACATACACATTATTATTTATTATGTAAATTGCATAATTTTCCACATGCTACCCAATTAATTACGTGTAACTTTTTAGCAGCTTTATTTTTATCATTATGTAAGGTTCACATGAATAATTTAAATTTTATAAGTTGGTTAATTCTTCCAATTTAATTTATTAATTATTTATAGATGGTAGGTAGTTCACTAATTGTTTGATTTTGATATTTAGAAAATACTTAATTCTCTAATTAAAATCTTTCTTAATAATATTTACATTTTACACTTTTATATAAACAATTTCGACTAAATTTAAATGAACATTGCGAACATTAATATAAATGAACATCACTGAATGTATTAACTTTTTAAATGATTGAATGAGATAGCACAAAGCACAAATTTTTATAAAGTGTTTCACTTCCTTTGACGAATATTTTTTGGTGTTCCATAAGAGATCTGTTCATTGTACTGTTGACTCCTTAAGTAACAAAGTGATTGGAATGAGTCATTTTTTCAAATTTCCGCCTTCACCGGTGATATTTGAAGAGCACTTGTCTTTCTGAGTATTTGATTCATTTTATATGTTGGAGTGTAATTGAAAGAAGTTCTTCTCGTCTCTCGGGACCGACTCCAATTAAGCTGAAGATGAATCACTCTCTTCAGGGAGAAGTGGACTTTGAAGAATGGCTGAAGCGGCATCGAGCGATCTAATCAGGGATGTGATTTCTCCTCCGACTCCGCTCCGCCACTCGCCGCCACAACGTCTCCCACTGTTACTTTCTCCTGATTCCTCCATAAACTCATCCTCACTTTCCGACTTCCGCCGTCCGCACTCGATGGCTTCGCGGAGTTTTGGAAAAGCTGGGGCTTGGATGCAATCGCCGCCTTTGAAGGTCGGAGATCCTTTGGAGCACCAGTTGAACCCGAGGATTTGATGTTTGAACACGTCGGCTCTTCTGGAGAGAAACGCCCGTTCAAAGTTCATCATTTTATCATTGATGATGCGATGGAATAGAGCTCGTCGGCTGAAATAAATATTTATTTTTATTATAAACTAAAATTGAGAAATTATTTTACAGATCGGACGAAGGATATTGAATTATTCTTATACAGATTGAATTTTTCATAAACAATACATAATAATTAATATAATCAAATTAGAAGATTACTTGGGTTTATTAGTAATATGGGGCGGAGGGCCTTCATGTTCATGTTCAGTTGTGATGACGCTTCGATTGTGCATCTCCGTTCTGAAGTTGTCACCAATCACTTCGAGTCTCATCACAGCGGCTTGAAGGTAAGCTGCGTGTTTAAAACACATTTAAAGTCAGCTTATAATGTTTTAATTATCTAATATTAAATTATCATTAATCATATAATTCTGTAAAAAAGTACAATTTACTTTATTAAACATTAAATTAAAAAAATTACGATACTTTAAAATTAAAGTTTCATGAGGTTATAAGGGTATAAAGTTTATTAAGTCTATTATTTACATTACAAGTATAGTACATTATAATTTTTACTTTGTTAGTTAAAAAGGTTATTAGGAAAATTTTCTTTGAAAAATGAAAGCAATAAAGGAGAATACAAAGAGGGAGATAAACGGTGACGCCCTATGAGATTTTGTGGTCTAAAGGCCTCATCAATTCGCTCATGATTTACAAAAGGAGATTTTTTTTTATCAAAATCGGAAGAAAGAACGTCGTGGCGGCTTCCGTGCGTCAATGAAACCTTCGTCTTCATTTTGAGTCTGAGTGAGTAATAAAGATGGTTTGAAGGATATTAAGAAGATGAGGAGAAGAAAATCCTCATTGTATCTCCCTGGAGGAGAAGAAGTGGAAATGAGGAAGATGGAGGATTTACTGAACTCAATTGACTCCTTCTTTATTTTATGCGGCTTTCATTCCGCTTCCTTATTATTTCCGGGACGTTAGGAGTATTTAGTAGTGCGGGGAGAGTGAGAGAGAACTCTGATGATGTATTGAGAAGGTAGTGGGGGGTTGGGAAAAATTCATTTCCTCACCAATCGATAAATTGGCTTTGTGTAAATCCTCTTGGTAATGGGCCATAAAGTTTCCAAAGGCCGTCTGGATCTCCTCCACGTAGTCCTCCACGTTCATCGGGAGAAGCGAGGAGTCGGCAAGAAGAAGAATCAACCCTGAGATCATCCGACCTACCAACACACAAACCAACAAAACACCTTTTACTCCCCACGATCATCATCAACTTTCTATCTTCTACTTTCTCCATAAAAACTCACAAATTTATTGGCCACTCAAGTTAGTCATAAATGTTGGAGTGATTCTCACATAAAAATGAATTTTTACAAAGATTGAGTTATTTAAAATCCGGGTTATTCAAGTATCATGTTTTTATTGGGCTAATAAAGGTCAATAACTCGATGATGTTTAAAGATTAGCTGAATTTGAATGTAAACAAATAAAGGCACGAAGGAAGTGAATAGGGTAAGGAAAAGGAAATAAATATGAAGATGTGAAATTGAGGCTGAGAGTTGAATATCCTCAGATTTGTTTATCCAAGGGAAGTTTTATTGGGGGAAACAATGAGATTTCTTTGAATTGTTCCATAAATTTCTTCAACTTCCAAAAGTCTCTCATGATGTGGAGGAGAGGAAAAGTTAGAGGAGCTTAAGATGAACGATTTTCCCTATTACAAGATTCCCCGGTTTGGGCCTTCCCTGGACTCACCCAAACTTTCAGACTCGTTGAACGTCGAGTCCACGAGGTTCTCAAAGTTCTCAAAAGTGTCAAACGAGGTGTGAAAAAGAGGATAATCGTAACCCTGTAAAAAAAGACCAAATTCACTTAATATTTTCACGTTTTTCTTTATAAAGTTGAATTGAATTAAATTAACAACCATTATAAATTAAATTATAGGATATTAAATAGTTACATTTCGTTGAGACACTTTACTGAATTAAAGTGAAAATGAAGGAGGTTTTTGAATTAGTGTAGGGATAAAATTATAAATATAATTTATAATTAAAGTTGATTTGCTAATCGATTTCGACGATTTGGTAATAACTTACCTTTGGAGAACTGGTAAGTGCGAATCTGATGAAAGGAACTCCCAAGTTTCCCAAAAAAGCAAAAGAAGGCTCATCAGCAGTGAGGAAAGAGGAGAATTGAATCGTGGGGTTGGTCGAAGTCCGCTGGGGATTTGCAGAGTCAAAGTGGCGAATTTTCGCGATCGCCTTCCTCGCCACTTCCCTGAGGGTTGGCGAAGAAAAGACATGAAGGGTTTCGTTCCCGCTGATGATCCGAGTTAAGTCAATGTACGCCACGGCTCGACTCCCAATCTCAAAATGATGCTCCTGTGTAGAGAATCTCAATGAAGAAGGCAATTAAACCATTTTAATCCTCACCTGAAGCCAATGGGAAACGCCAGAAGATCCGTGTAAATTCGCATCCCACGAGACGAAAAGGACGCTGCGTCTCGGCTTCCAACCTTTCCCCACAGCAGACGAGAAAGAACGTGCGATTTCAGTGAGAATTGCAAGCCCAATGCCCGGATCTCCAGCCCCATAGCTCCACGAGTCGTGGGAGCATCCAACAATTATGTATCTAAAAGTTAATTAGCTAATGAAGCTTTAAACTCACATTTTCAATATCAAAAGAGAAATTCCTTCTATGCAGTTATTTAAAACTATGCATTCATTTATTTTTAATTTTAACATTTTTAATAAGTTTTATTTGACTTATAATGGATTTTATACACAAAAGTATTTTATCCTATTATTTTAGTAAATATTGTCAATATTATCAATATTCTTTTTGATTTACTCAATGAACTTTAATTGACTTTTGAAATGACTATTGACATTTTGAAGATCTTGAAAGGGTTTGGTTTAATTTAGTCTTTCACTGTCGAGGAAAGGTGCAGAGGGGAGAATAAGCGGAAGGTGTGTGAATGAGAGATATAAATCTGAAGACTTTCCCCCAGCTTTTCGAGAATAGCGGAAGAGCGTGGCCGTTTATTAGGCCCATATAACCTCTAACTCTCCATTCCAATTCCGTCCTCGTGTGGCGGAGGAGAATGGGAAGAATGGGGGCTGCCGCGGCGGGGTTTCTCTACCATAATTTTCCCTCCTCACCTGTCAGACTCGAAGGATCCGGGAATGGCGGCCACGACGTTGTAAATACTGCTTGACTTCGCCTCGTTGAATATCCTCAGCCGCACGGAGGAAATAGGAGAATTCCGACCGCCTGTCACCGGATAGCTGCTTTTCAACCGACCGCGCCAATCACCAGGGCTCTTCGGTCCGTTTCTCATTAGCCTACATGTATTTAGTTATTTTTTTAAAAATAAGTCATTGGCGAGTCATTTGTTTTACGAGAATATTTGACCTCCATTTTGGAGATTTGAGTGTGTGGGGAAGAAAAAGGAGTCATTTGAAAGGGAAGGATCGTAAAGTCTAAGTGTGGAGGATAAAAGGGAATTTTGTTCGGAGGCTCTTCATCGTACCTCAAAAGATGTTCAGCATCGTTGAAGCTAATGGTATGGCACGGAATTGACGGAATGTTGCTCAAGTTGGACCGATGCTTCTGGAATACCCAACACCATTTTTAGGTCAATTTTTACTCGCGTCTCATTTCTCATTTTTACTCCAAAGTTTTAATTATTCAGTATTCAATACTCTTTCCGCCTTTCTAATGTTTTTTAATCAGCGTTTTTACCTTCGGGGCATTTTATATGAGATTTTAATCATTTATTTTAATATACATAATGAATCAAGAAATTAGTTAAAAATTAATCAAATCATGAGATTGTTAGTACGTGCTGATGAACCAACGGAGAGAAAAGGAAATGAATGTACAAGTGAAATATATGGAAGCGAATTAATTGAGATTTCCAATTCGTCAATTTAAATTGGGTTTCGGAGGTTTGGAGTAATGAGGTAATTTCCTCTAGGCGAGTCTCGAACGTTTCGACCTAGCCTTAGCTAATTAAATCCTCTCGGGTTCCCCTTGAGCCCACTTTCCTCCACTTTGAGTTGGTAGTCGTTTGGAGATGGAAACAGTTTCCGAATTCCCTCAGCTCAATCCGAGAACTTGGGAAGTGAGGGGAATGAGGAATGTGGAGAAAAAGGTGGAGTAATTACCCTACTTCTTCATCATTCCACTCCAGTCAAGTGAAGAGAAAAGTTTCTTCTCAGTCACCTTTTCTCCTTTCACTCGTCCTCGACACTCAACTTTCAATTTACCCAAAATCTACTTCAATATATGTATTTTCTTTTACTCTATCAAACAAGAACAGGTGAATAAATAAGTTTTCCTATGTCTACCATCCATACATGTATACTTATCTACATTACTCCGCTTCTACATGAAACGCATGAAATTTTTCATGCGTGTGTGAAAAAACAAAACTCACAAAGTTTTACCATATAAAGAATATATTTACGAACGATTGTGTTAGTAAATAAATATTATATTACATTAAAGAAGTATGGTATTTATGAACTTTTTTCAAGCTCATGAAAAAATACATTATTTATTTTACAGAGGGTATTTGTAGAATATATATAAATTTTTCCTTGGGGGTTTGCTGTTATGATGCTGATTAGTTGCGATCGAGATAAATTTTGAATTTGTTTTAACCACGAAGGTTTTTTATCTCCCGGCTTCTTTTTTTCTACAATGAAAAATTGGAGCTTTGAAGATAGAGAAAAAGAAAGTTTTTAGAATTGATTTTCTTTTTTATTTATATGAAAAGGGGAGATGAAAAAATGGTATTCTTATTTTCTTCTGTTTTGCGTAAGGAAAAAATGTCGTGTAATCTCACTTGATACTCGTGGATTTGTCCGAGTGTGAGAAGTGAACTTCGCATCACGGCGTTCCCGGGCATCAAAGGTCCAAAGTCGGCGGGGTCTGGATAGAAGACGAGTCCAGCCAGGCCAAATGACGCAGCTGTCACCGCCTTTTAAAATAAAATCCATCAGGAGTTACAACTCTCCAAAGTCACTTTCAAGAACAGACACAATTACTTTTTTTTTCCTTTTTCCCTCACTATTTTTTATTTCTTCCTTTGTAAAAAAATAAATGCTTGAAAGTAATAGGTCAGTAATATCTGGCAATTTTCAAGTTTTTTTCAATTCTAAGCTCTGAAGCATAAAATGTAATAAAATTAAAAACTTGTATTTTCAAAAACGATAAAAAATGTAAACATAAACACACGGAACGTATTCTTCATCAACAACAAGTAAAAAGGTTTATCGCATGCATAATTCAGACTGTAATTTGAAATTTCATCATACAAGTTATATGCATAAATGAGAATTTAAATATTCATCAACACATTACATCTGAGTAGGACAAATGGTTTTTTCATTTACATTTTTATAAGCAAATACATTTATTGCAACTCTCAAACATTTTAGCCAGAGTTTTGGTTCAACAAATGGGAAAGTTGTTATTTCCCTTTTAATGAGTTTTCACCCAAATTTTGCATCTCCATTTACATTCGTAAACAAGATGCAAAAGACATTGAGATGCATGGGAGTAAAAGTTGGGTAAATGGTTCGAAGTCCATGCATACTTTACGACTTCTCCGAATTGCACGGAGAAGTTTGGGAAGGTGAAGCGGCAAGGAAAAAGTAAAGTAATCTCTTTACGTCTCTTCCCCCTTCTTTCTCCAAACTTCCATCCCTGACTTCATGAGACGGAGATGAAAGAGTAGGAAACAGTAATGGGGCTAATAATTAAAGGGGCTCTTGATGGAAATTAATGAATGATAGAGAGAGATGAGAGCCGAGCTCAAAGGCTTCATAAACTCTCCTTCAAAATAGACTAAATTCGCCCCTCTCTCAAATTTTCTCCACGCAATACATCATCAAGGATTTGATCTAAGGCATTAAAAAACTATTTTTGAAACTATTTCTTGGCCAATCAACCCATTTTATCAAAAATTAAATAATATAAATAATGTGTAAATAATTATAAATAATATCGGTAATGGGGAACAGATCTGTTTAAATTCACTTAATAAATTTAGAAAAAGATTTATTAAAACAATTCTAAATGATTATTTAAATAGACCCAATAATCTCTGGAAGTTTTTAGCTCTCAAAATTATTTTGGTTAATTTTTATTTATGTAATGTGAAATTAAAATGTTTTTATACAAATTTCAACTATATTCAAGTGGTCTAAATTGGTAAAATGTTCGGATTTGAGAAAATACTTACGACTCTCGATGGATGAAGATTCCCGTAGCGAAGGAGTGCGATGGAGCCATTGAGTTGGATTTGAGAGGTTTGAAGAAATTGAAAGTCTTCGGAACGACCATAGCTCCCATAAATAAGACTCCCTAGAGGATCAAACCAACCCAATCGTCACAAATCTCACTGTCATCATCATTATTCCTCCTCTGTAGAAGAAATCATTCCGAGGCTCTTCTTCACTCACCCATTATTACTTCCATTTCCCTCATTTTTCATGTTTCTCATAACCATTAACTTTATACACAAGACCTCTCATCCACCAGATCCAAGATGCTCCTTTATCAAAGAACGTCTGCCATGAATCCAATCTTTGTAAATATTCTAGACAAGTCTAGTCAGTCTAACTAAATACTCAAGCCCGTAGCAATGTAAATACATCTCCATTGTTATTTACAACTTGCTATAGATAGTATTTATAGGAAAAGAGTAAATAAATAATAATTGGATAATGTTTGACTCGGAGGTCTTAATAAAAGAGGATGTATAATGCAGGCATTGTAAGGGGAACTTGAAGTAAACAAGGAGATGTGAACCATTGAAAGAATATATAATGATGGTGAAGAGGATTTGGTATAGCGTTCCTTCTCCCCTCTGTGCCGCTTCTCTTTATTTATTCATCTCCGATCAGGGGATTGTTGTGAAAGGTTTTCTCAATCTTGTCTTAATCGTGTGGTTGGTTCTTCCACCTGAGCTCCCCGGCCAATTCATACCCAATCTCCATTAAGGACAGAATACTTACCATTAAGGTCCGCCGGGGGTGAGAAGGCGACGATGGGCCGGGCATTTGGTAAATTAACATCGTCTCCCACTTGGGACGTCACGAAGAGAACCGTGCCATTTGAGTCCAATGCCTCAAGGTAGTTGAATGCACTCGACCTATATAAGAAATTACATCCGAGTTTATATGCTTGAATAATATTTAATACTTGATTTAAATTTAAATTTCTAATATCCTTTCCTAAGCTCCTTTTATTTTATTAGTGCTTTTAGTATTAAATATTTAATGGGCTTTTTATTCATTTTAGTGCCCTTTTTCCTTTCGATAAATTTTTAATATTTTTAGCTTAATATATATAATATACATTTTTATTGGTTGAAGAGGGAAAGGTTTGGGGATTTTTTGAAAGGTTTTCATTGATTGACCTTTGGAAGTCTATGAGGATTTTCCCACTTCCCTTTTCTCCGCTAATGGAGAGATGATGGTAATAATGGTAATGATGATGATTCTGTTCCAACTCACTCAGCCGTGAAATCCCTTTTCAATCTCTTTCCCTGCTACTACACTCACATCCTCAATCCATTAGAGCTAAGCCACTTGGAGATTCTTTCGGGTGGGCTCATAATTTATTCAACCCCATCATTTTCCATCCTTATCAATTTTCTATGCTATGTATATATGAGGTTGTCCGGTTCAATTAGTATTTCCACTATGTTACTTAAGATATGCCGTATGGGTTTTATTTTTGAAAAGTTAATGAGATTGAAACAAGTTGTTTGGTTCAGATTACAAAAAACTCTAGTTTTCTTTTCTTTAGCATGTATAAAGTAGATGCCATAGATCAAATTTAACTGTTAAAATTAAGCATTTAATTTTCATTTATTTATTAATATTAAGAAAGCACTTGGCGGGAATTTAAGAATTCTATAGAAATTGTTATTTTGTTTATTACTTAAATACTCTCTCATTTTATCTCAATTCACATTTCCGTGTCTCAGATTCTCAACATTTTTTCTGACTTTGACAGATATGAAGAGCACGTGGGGAGAGGAAGGATACTTTTATTATTTTCATATACTACTTAAATTGAAGTGTCTGTAGTGCTCGATAGGTAATTTGACACGAAGAATAAAATGGGATCCTTGGAGTTGTGCGAGTAAAGTGGAAACTTTGTGAAGGCGGAAGGAAGTGAGAAATGTGCGAAGATGACTGAAGCTATTGTGGAAAGCAAGAAATTCCGCTTGATAGAGAGATGATAGGGAAAGATGTGAAAGAGATGGGGAAAAAGCTCTTAAAGCCTTGTTTTCCCTCATCCACATCTCACATTCTCATTCGTATGCACCGAGTTTCTCCATCTAAATGCCCTGCAACAAGAATACCCGCTCATTCCCCGCACTTTCTCTCACCCCATTCCGCTCTCCCAATGGGGAAAACTTGAACTCGCTCCTTCTTATAAGATAATGCACAAGCCCCTTTGCTTATCCATATATTGAACTTCAATGTTTACGAATCACTTCGTTCGAGAATTCCATTTCTCCTCTTCATATAAACATCTTCTTTATATACTGCCTACATTTTTATTTGCAACAGCTCTATTTTCACAAGACATGTAGTATGCTTTAGACCTATGTAGAGGTGAAGTCCGTCTCTTAACAATTTTTATAGTACGGTGAGCTCAGAATGTGCAAGGGAGGAAGAGCTCAACGTTGGAATCGTGTTGAAGAAATGAGATTATAGAAGTGAGAACGTACTGAATAAGGATTAAACAACTTTCCTAGACACATAAGAAACCTTGGGAAGAAGGAGACTTTTACAAGAACCATGAAAATGGGCTTTAGAAATTCACAAACGTCGTTTGACTCCTTTCATCTTTCCTCTTTCTTTACAAAAATTGAGCCAACTTTCTCATAGGGCAATTTTAAAAAGTTTTTTTTAGCTGTCTTATACCTATGTTTAAATTGAGAAATCCGCATGATCTTATGTCATATGTTTCAATTGTGTCAAAAATGTATTTTTTTTAACTTTCCCCTTTTTATTATTTTCTATCAAACTATCTCTTTTTAAAAACATTTCATTTTAATTCAAAAAATTAAAAATTATAAGCGAAACCTCACCAATAAGTTAATTAAAAAATGTGAAAGAATTTTACTCTCTTTGATTATTTACTTATTTGTAGAGTTTATGAAAAATGAATAGAAAAGGGAGATTTCATGTATTACTAATATTATATTTTGTTTCGGAGCTGAGAAATTTAATGCACGACCCTTGCATTAAGAACTTTTAAATTGGCCAGAGCATGCATTATTCCATATATTTGATGGCGTGACCAACGCAGGAATTTCTCCCAGATTTTCCTCAATTCACCTTTCCATCTGCAAGCTTTCCCTCATTGAAACGATGAAAATATATGAAAGTTGGAATTTACTTAAAGGTCAAATTCCAACTGGAAAATAACTTTCCGTTAATTGAGCCAATAACTAGCGCCTTCACTGTTCAATTATTCCTAAAGTTTATGAAGGAAAAAAACCTTTATTCTCAATTTCACATTCTTTATTTTTTCCTACACAAGCAGTTATCATAAATAGAAGTTTCAAACTACTATATTTATTGATATTACTCGGTGCAGGTGAAAAGGCATCCCAGTAAATTTTCAATTGATATCTCATGGCAATTTACACCAATGTTCCGTTCATGATTTCGTCTACGACGAATCACAATAAGTTCAAAAAGCCGAATTTTACGACTTTTCCATGTAAAACTTTAGATGGTTCGAACATTGAGTTTAAACAGAAGATAACTCGAAGCTCATCTTTTCATATACAGTCATAACATTGGGAGCAATAGAATTCTGAAGAATGAAGCGTCCCTCTGGACAATCCAGGGAATTCAAATAAAACTTTTGCATTATGATTATTGGAGTAATTTCTCTCTAGGAGTCGAGGGGGGAGATGTGGAAGTCTGTGAAAGTGAAGCGAACCTCGTGAGAAGAACTTTGTGCTGCTCGACCCTCACCGACATCCCGTAACTTCGCCACAAATCTCGAATGGCAATTGCCATTGATCGCCCCTCGCTCGTCCCAGCCGCATGAACTTCGTGGCTCATCCGCCTAAGGAGTCAAAAAACAAGGTTAGAAAATTCACATCCAAGTAAAACCATGAGGATCAATTGATTTGCGAAGGGTTTGAAAGGCATTTTTGCTTTCTGGCAATACCCGGACTCCGCTGTGTCTTTCAACTTCATTCCCTTCCCATAATATTATGAATAGGGGGAAAGCCCCCGGAAAAAAAGATAGGGCTGAAGGAAATGAGATTGAAATTGAGAAATGACGTCTTTCCCTTTTCTTAGCCCTTCACAAAGGGAAGTTGAGGATTTTGATTAAAATCCTTCTTTTACAATTCGACCTGAGATTCTTCTGCGGTTCTCATATGTGTGTTATTACATTTGTGTAGTTCTGCAGTTGCACCAAGCTTAAATCACAACATCATCTCATATCTACTACGCAGACAGAATCAAACAAGAGTAGCCATATGCAAATACAATAGGGGAATATCTCGTGTATATGGCAAAGCGGAATAGAATAATTCGAGGTCCATTCAATGAACCAGACGATGAAACTACCTGAAGTTTACTCATTTTTAACTTGAATTAATTCAGAGATTATCTATCCGGTTTTTATGAAAATTTCAGGGCTTAGTTATAATTTATATGGGTTTAAACCATAAAAATTTCAAGCAGTTTCATTAGCGGGTTTTAACGTTACGGCGGGTTGAACCTCTCCATAGCCTCGTATGCATGTAACTATATAAAGGAATTATTCTATGGACTTTCCGCTTTGCCCTATACAAACTATAAATTGAAGTACTTTATTGTTACAAATTATTTCATTATTTACTATGAGGGAAAATAATAAATAATCGAAATACTCTGAGTGAGTATTAGGGAAATTCCGTGTTTAGTGCAAATAGAGCTTTGCTATAATGCTCAATAGCTCGATATTACAGATATTTGCAAAGGTGGTTGTATTGAAAGTAGGACGAAGTTTTGCATATATGATATAGCATGGAAAGACTGCAGTGGTTGAGAATGGTCGTAGATTGATGGTTGGCTTATTTACTTCAGACTGTGGCGGATGTTCTCGGCTGTGACTTGAGCCACAAGTTTGTGGAAGGCGAAGTCGGAGAGGTCGTGAGGTGAGTAGGGTAAAGGAGATGGGATTGGAGCCTCCACTTCTCCGTTACTTCTTTCGCGTCCGCCTCCCGCTTCATTCCGCACACCCACGGAAAATCCGGTGATAAATCCAAGGACCAACAGCCCGCCCGAAAGACCCAGGATCTGCAACTAGAAACAATGCACCCTTATCAGATAATACTCCACTGCGGGTCATGCTCTCCTTTACCATGTAGATTACTCCGCCCAGAACTTCCACGACCTGCCTATGGCTCATAATGCTTAAAGTTAGTAATGTTTAGTAATTTATCTCATAGACTAAGAACAAAGGAATAACTATTAAAGGATGACATTAAATGTTATTCAGGTAATATTATTTATGTTCAATGTTTACAATAAAAATATAATCTTTTTAAAGAAAAAGGTAAACACTATATTTATTTGGGAATTTTTAGAGACTTTATTTACTTCATACGTTAAGGCATTCAAGCGACAACATTTAAAATAGGCTCATCTGTATACAATAGGAATTTAATTTAACTTGATTAGGGTTAGGTTAAGCTTAGAATGAGAGAAGTAAAGAAGATAATGTAGTTTTCTCCAGCTTTCTCATATATAAAGGCTTAGGAATGAAGGATCAATTGGTCTGAATGGCCTGAGGGAGATTAGAAAGGATAAGTATAGGAATCATTAGAGGCTTCAAGAGACACACGCGAGGAATCCCTCTGGAGTCCCATTAACTCTCTCTATGCACCCTCCACACGTTCCCCCATTCTCATGCATAACCATGATCAACCGAACAGGAATATCTCTCGGACTTTCGGAGATGAGGAAAAGAAGGCGGGACCGCGGGAAGATGGATTACTCCTCATTACACCCCACGAAATCTTTTTTCTCCCCTCTTCCAGAATTCTAGCAATGGATTGCGATTCTTACTTTGTAGCGGAACGAGGCCTTTGCCCGGATTTTGGAGTGATGAGGATGAAAGCGAGAGGCAGCCGTGGCCGTGAGGGTCACAGTTGGATGGCCGAAACTCGTCGTGCTCATTGAGGTGCTCAGAGCGGAGTCTTCGAGGCCCTCAAGGCACTCGTTCTCATCAAGTGTCAACTGCTCCTCTCCGCTGATCTCCGTCTCTTCCTCGTAGTCCCAACGTCGATACTCGCTTCCTTTTTTTCCCATTCTGGAAAGAGGAAGAACCATTACTCAATTACGGAAAAGATAAGGGTCAACAAAAGAATGACATTTTCTCTTATCAAAACTCGAGACCAATTTTTTGTAAAAAATATTAAAGAAACAGGCTTTTATAAGCATTCCTCTACAACTTTATAAAAGAAAATGGAGCAATATATATACCATGCATGTTTTCAACTTATATTACATTTTACTTACATTTACAGGTTACATTTATGATGAGATGAAATATAAATATAGGAATGATTAAATATGACATGGATTTATTATAATATGTATGACAAGAAAATCTATAGGATATATAATATACTATTATTATTTCTAAACTTTATAGTTAATAACAAAATAGAGTAAACACTATCAAAGTATGAATAACATGCGTATATATGTGAATTTTTAGAGTGTCTTTCACAATTGATTTATATTTTGTACATGATGTCTTAAGAAGTCCTAAGTGGAAAATGCAATTTATTCTCTTAAGATTCCTTAGGACTCATTTAATAAAAGCTAATTTTTCCTAATTACATTAACCCTGGAGTAGATTGGAGAAATTAATTGAATTTGAAATCTCATTTCCTTTCTCTTCCTGCTCTCGCACCTCCTTAACTCGCTCTCATAATAAGACTAATAACTTCCATCTTTTATCAGAAAAGGGCCAAGGAAAGTTGAGACTTTCATTAAAGGTCTCCAACTCTCTTTGAGGGAAACTCAATCAAGGATAAGAAGAAAGGAACAAAAGAAAGATCGAAAGAGTTCAAGTGGAATGAAGGTAAAAAAAACTTCATTTGTCCTCGAGCGAAAAAAGCGACCCAACCGCGTCAAATTTTGCACAATGACTTTTCCTCCCTTGCAAAATGCAAAAGTCCATTTTCACGTAAAGTTTTCAAACCATTTTGATGTTCAGGCTTTGTATGCTAGTGTTATAAATGCAATTGAATTCTTAATATTTCCCTTTACAGAATTTGCATTTATATGATTAAATTATATGTTAACTTTTAATATTCACACAAGAATAAAGTTTTTGCTTGAGATATTCAGACAGACTTTGACTTTTCTCAAGTTTTGATAAAGTGATGGGGAAATGTTATGTTCGGCTTTTGAATGAAAAGGGAAACTGGGCGTAATAGGGATTTTCGTGGTTTTCATGCTTGCTGTGTTTGCTTTTTCACTTTCTTTCCCCTTTGGCTCATCTCCAAAGTAGAAAGGAAGGAGGGGAGAAAAGGGGGACTTTTTTTTATTCCTTGTCACTTCTTTCACTCCATAAAAGTTTTCCCCTCTACGCAACCATTTAAATAGGAGGAACAAAAGAAGGGAAACCAACGGTGTAAAGGTCGACTCTATTTCCAATGAAAAATTCCAAGAGATGACAATACAATGTATAGTTGCCGTTATCTTAATTCTCCCGACTTTCCTCTTTTAACCTCATCTGTATTTCATCTCAAATACTCTTCTGCTCGTTGGGCACTCAAGAGTTGAAACAAGGGTCGTGTATTGAGGCAGTTCTAAGCTTTCCTACCTCTTGCCCAAGTACTTTACTTTCTTTTTTATATTCTCAAAAAGAGGAACAAAAGGAAGAGGGGCTAATTAACTTTCTCCTCAGGCCATCATATCCTTCGCACTAAAAATCATTATTACTTTTTTCACAAAGCTCTCTTCACTTTTCTTTTCGTTTCTTCTTTTTAGGGTTCATTAAATCATTTTTTATTTAATTATGCTAAATAACCAAAGGCCTTTTTGAAATGTATTTCAAATAAAAACTTTTTAAATACTTTTATGACCCAAGGCCTTTTTTGCTAAATCAATATTCCGCTGTTTACTTATCATTTAGTTTCTAATTTTTTTCTTCAGTTCAATCAAAAATTTTGCTAGATTGACTCGACTTTCTTTTAATGGAATTTTTAATTTCGTTTGTAAAGGAAAGTTTGTTTAATAATGGAACTTAGCATGTTTTGTTTTTTTACATCTGAGAATATTTTGATTTAAGTCTTATTAGCCGTGAGCCTATACGAGCGTTAATTATTTAAATTCTCGACGCCTTCTTGAATTTTATTGCTCAATAAAATCCAAGCTGAAGGAAAATAACGACTAATGAATTGAGCACAGCATGGGTCGACCTTTGAGAGAAAAATTAGTTTGAGCCACGTGAGGAATATTTATGAAAGGATTAAAATGGAATGAGTAAGGGACTAAATTGAGCAGGAAGACGAACAATGCTCACTTCGTCAAATTAAAAGTTTTTCTCTTAAAAAGTAATGAATTTGTAATTTAAAGCCTGACTAATTTTTTTAACCATTATTAAAATTATTTCATTTTATTAAAAGTTTAAACTTGACCCATTATATATTATTGTAATAAATAGAACTTTCTCGCCACATAACATGCTTTAAATTGATTGACCAGCTTTTTCAATATATCATTTTGAATGGGTAAAAAAGCCAAATTTGGGCGTCTGAAGGAACGAGATTGTCAAATGTGAAGAAACTTTTCGTTGGAGTCACAATTTATGTGTTGGAGATTCAATTTGTCATTTCAATTTGAGGTTGTGGGATCAAAAGCCTCTTTGGTAATGGTTGATCGATTAACTCAATTTTTTGTCTCAAACAAAATCAAAAATGACATTTGGGGAAAAGGAGGAGATAAAAAGTATTTTGAGATCCAACTCAAATTCCCTTTCAAACTTCCTCACTTACCTTAAACTAATTTACGACTCTTCGAGAAATTTCCCCAATCATTCTCAATTAGTCCGCTTCTTCTTGAAAGGTAGTTGAGGGAGTTGAGGAAGCTCTCGACCGCCATTACTTAATGGAAAGACGAGAAATGAACGTCCCCTCCAATCACCCTTACAAACTCATGTACGACTTCACTCATTAACTCCAAGTGGAAGGAACAGCGTGGCGACAAGTAAAAGTCCTATCGATTCAAACAGATACGCTTTTGTATATTATTTAAATGGGAATTTTGGAAATTAGGGAAATTGAATGGGCGTTGGCTTCATTGTTTTCCCCACTTCCGTGTCTTCCCTTTCTATTTACCCTACTTTCCCCTCACTCTTTAAATTATTTTTATAGCCAATTATTTTTAATAGCATTGAGTAAATGAACGTCGTTAATTTATAAGAAGATGATTTATATATTTTTGTTTTTTATTGCCTTTATATAGACTCAAGTGTGTAGACTTTAAACACACAAAGTATATAGCAAAATAAAAGTGTGAACGTGTTTTATTTGATAATGTGAACTATGTTAGGCAATTTAGTTTCCAATATAAAAACGTTAAAAGCGACTTTTAGCAATAAATTAAATTATAATATTTTGTAGATATCAAAATCAAAACTGAAGAGTTGTCTTAAAAGGAAAATGTATTTAGTGCTTCTATAGTTTGAAAGGCTTTCGTCATCATAAAATGTAATTTAATATTCTATTTAATTAACCTACTTTTGCATTGTGACTTTGTGACAATATGTCGCTTAATAAAGAGTGTAAATGATATTGCAACGTAATATTGCATAGTAAAAAGTAATTTTTTACGACATTCCATTTGAGCAAAAACTTTTGGAATAAAAAAGAGGAAGTTAACGAAACTGGTAGACAAAAAATTCGGAAATATCGTGAACAAAGAGAGTTAATCTTTTCCGAGCTGGAAGCTTAAGCAGGAATCAAAGGAAGTTTATTTCTCCTTTTCCATACACTTTTATTCTATTTACTCTTAAAAAGAAGAAGTCCGAGTACACTGGTGCTTTCTCCTATACAAACTAACATGCATTTCCACTTTGAAGTTTTATACTCCTTTCCTCGCTTTTATATATTAAATGAAGAGGATGAGACTTATGTTAGATTATGCAATCGTTTTGACTCTTAAGCTACGAGCTCTACATACGACGTTTGTACTAGCTCTGGGTATGAAATGCCCTTCGTCAATGTAGTTTCGACTTTTTTTTGTAACGTGAGATCAAAGTTGATTCAAAAGATGAATCAAATAATTTAAAATGAACTCAGTTTCTCCTCTTCATCTCTACATAAGGGAAGGGTATAGAGATTAAAGTTGAGAATAATACATCATGAAACGTTTACATTTACATTTAGCAAAGTAGTCCAAATTCTGCATGTCTTTGCATAATTTTCCTAATCAAGTTCTGAAATTTAAAAAATATACAATTCATTCCAATATGGACATGTATATTATATTTTGCAGAATTCAAAGAAATGCACTTTCGTCTTCACCCCTATTTTGTTTCCAATATTTGTTATTTTATTGCGAATTTACATTTTTCATTTATATTCCTTTTGCGTCTAGATGAAAAAAATTTTAAGATGAGAAAATTTTCTTAAATGTCTTTCAACTCAATTTTTTGTTTCATGAAGAAAACAAATTAAATGATAAAAAGGTCAAGCAAACTCAATAAGTACTTTATCGATAGCATTGGATATACACACTTATTATTCGTAAAGAAGTTTGAAGGAAAGAAGATATCCTCGTTTCTGACTGTCATTCTCCTTTCCTCGAACGACCAAGGATCCTTCAAGTCTAATTTGAGAGGAAATGGAGAGATCGAAACAAATCCTTGGAACAAGGACCCATAATAGTAAAAGTAAGAGTGAAATTGAACAAAGCACCTATTAAGGCTCCTTATATACTTTTCTATTAAAGTAATAGTACGTGATACTCGTAATATCTGTTCGCATTTCCAATTCGATATATTCGATATAAAGTACTATATATTGTAAGTAGTATGTATATATTGAACTTGGAACATAACTCTTTTATTTAACTGCTCCTTTCTCTTAAATTCCTGTATATAAAGTATAACTATTTATATGATTTAACAAAATTTTAAACCTATTTTATATAAACCTTATCATACTTAACCCATTTAATCCCAAGTTTCGCTCCGTTCAATTCGAATGTTCGAGTCTTTAGAATTTAAAATGTGATATAAAAGAAAGTTTCTTGCCATTAGACTCAATCGTTATTTTCATTAGAAACTGTGAAGGAGTTTTTTAAGTGGGGCGAGGATGCCCCTTTCACAATTTTAAATCAAGTAGTGGAATTCCTCATTAGGGGATTTAAGGGCCGTTAATTTGAGGAAGAACCTTATAGCCATCATAATATACATCCAACCATATGAAGTTGGTTAGGGAGACTCTTCAATGTCCTCGGGAGTCTCAATTGGTATAAGAGGAGGACGCGATTTTCTCTTCAATCCTCCTTCCCTCGTAATTAATTGCTCTTTCGGGGGTAAATTACTTTCTCCCGCGTTCTCCCGCTCTCCACACACGCCCGTACCCTCAAGTCCAAGTCTTATACACTTTTACACTAAATTCCTTCTAAAGGTTCTCCCTTCTCCATTCCTCCTATCTCTTACTATATAACTCAGTTACTATTATGTACCATAAAGATAGTAGACCAAATGTACGAATCTTGAATACTAAAATAAAATATATAATAGTATTTCATAAAGTTAAAGATTTGCTCTCTTTTAATACAAAACTATTATGACTTGTCGGTATAGCGTGTTTGAACCGTGGAGCCACAGCTTAAGAGAATGGGAATAATAAAGTAAATGTTGAGCTTATATTGAATGGAGTTTTGACAAATTGTAATTTCCTTTTATATAAGGAATATTTTTTATGTAAATCCAGACATATAAGGGAATATACATTCTTTGTAGTATGAAATTGAGCGTCCTTTCATTCCCAGTTTTCCTCATGTACAGAGAAAAATGTGAGAAATTCCACGGTGGAACATATCGAGATGAATATTGAATCTTTCTCCTCATCTTATTTTTTGACCCTCGAGATAGATAGGTATAAAAGGGGGGTTTGAGAAAGGGTCGCATCGCTCCGCGTACGAACCAGACCATTTTATTATCCAAGTTACAAGGAAGTCCATGAGCTTCCGATTTCCTCTTATTCCCTCACATTCCCATCGATTATCTTTATTGCACTCTCTTAACTTCGGCCCTTCACAAGATCTCCTTTTTCTTTCTCCTATCAGCTATTTAGAACCTACTTGTAGCTCGCTTCACTTCTCTCAAAGGCAAAAATGAAATAACTTTTAAATAAGATAAAAATTTTATAAAATCATTTCTTAAAAATATGTATAATAAGCGGATTTTTTTTCAATGTACCTACTCATTTATTACGAATTTACGAATTATTAGATTCTTCATTATTACAATAATAATTATATTTATAAAAATTAGAATAAGAAGCTAATACATATCTCTATTAGTTGATAAACTTGATTAGACTTGTGAGAACCACAAGATCAATTTCAAATGATCTAAAAAAAAGTTTTGTTAAATTTTTTAATTTTATTAATTTTTTAAAATGTAAACGTCGTTATATTTCAGTTTTAACTCTGAAACTTTCATAATTAGAAATAAATTGAAGACTTAAAATCTTAGTTGAATGGGAAGGGAAAAGGATCGAATAGCAATTAGGAGAAATATTAATTCCAATGCGGGACATTCTGTCATTATCTTTTGCTATTATGAATGTAGGTGAAATGAGAGGATGATGAGGGAGACGTGGGGAAAATCCTTTGAATCCCCTTTACTCATTTCACAGGCCACCACAAAACATCCAATACATGTAACATAAAGACATCCACTGTCCATCACGTAGTAGCAGAGGAGAAGCTTCAATACATGGGGGCTCAAAGGATTAACGGAAAAGAGTCTGTAATGGTCTTTGCATTTTCTCCTTCTTCCTCTCACGTTATTCCACCAACAGCTCGGCTGAATAACCCATTAAACATGCCTTTACAGACCTTATACAAGGACAAACGTCCATGGACAAGCATTATTATCCACGGAACCTCTCATGTGAGATCAAAGGGGAGCAACGAGGAACGTGGATGACGTCGAGCTACAATTACAATACTCTTGAAATTGTTAGTTTTTAATGGTTTAAATGTCTCATCCCCGTGTAGTCAAAATAGGTTAGAATGAGTTGAATGGAAAGTACGGGAAAAGATAAAATGCAAAATAATGGCTCCACTCCAAAATGGCATTTATAGAAGGAAAGAGGAATTGGATGAACATTTTGTTTAGATTTATAATGGCAAATCTCCATTTGGTTCTTCCACTCATCCCTAATGGATCTCCCCTGTTCGGAGAATGAATTTGAAGGAATTAATAGATTAATGCCAATTCCCTCGTTGACTCAACTTCATTTGATTCCTCTTTCTCTCAAATCAAAATCTCATCTCGTTATTGAAATACTTAGAAATACTTAGAGTTAGTAGTAAAAAACAAAGTGTATTTAATAAGTATTTGGTATATAAAAATAGAATAGGATATAAGCTGGTATAATAAATTGTCATTTAATTAATTAATTCCACTTATACAAATTGGTTTAATACTAAAAGCTATTTATTTTACAAGAAAATTAATTATTTTGGAGCGTAAAAAAGTTTTAAATAATTTTGAGCTCTCTTGGGACAAGTGGAAGAGAAGAGGAAAATGAATGAATTTGCTTTTAAGCTTTGAGCTTCCTTACAATTCCTTCATTTGAGGTGACAGTTGAGGAAATTGTAACTTTATTTCTGCTGAAGAGGAAGAAAAGTTCAAATGGTTTCTAAACATTTTCCTACTAGAAACTTTGAGGGGCGATATAAATTAGGGAGGTGATTAGACGGGAGTTCCCCAAAGAACTTTATCTCTTATCTCACTTTCTCTCTTCTATGTATGATGGGAGGAACTTTTCAATCAAATTAGTCGCCGCTTTCTCCACTCGCTTATCTCTGCGGTGAGATTGGCTCAGACTCATTCACGATTTTCAAACCAGACGAAGACGAAGAAACTCCTGGATGCCTAATCACAACCACCACATGCCGAGACCACACCAACTTCATTCAATAGCTTATGCACATGCATAAACCCCCAACTTATAAGTAAGTATTCACTAATATACTTCATGTGTTATAATTGCCAATTTACTCACGCATCTATCAAATATTTTTTCTAATATTAAAGTATTTTATACTTTACATATTTAGAAAATGTCTTAAAGCAACTTATTGAAGGTTTGCCATTTGTTGAAACTTTGGATTAATTAAAAAATTTATAATAAATTTTAAAATAATTAAATATGTGGATCGAAAAGAAAATTCACAATTTTCATTTTTGATTGGTTTATGGCCTCTTTGTTTATTATATGTGGGCTCATTTAAGTATGGACGTATGGAAATGAGTAATTGTTCATGGTGCAATGAATCTTGGCAATATGAGAATTTCATTATTTATTCGCACTCAACTCAATGAATCATTGACTTCATCGAACATGAGTTAAATGTATGAGAGAACATGAATAAATGTGTGTATGGTGATGATTTTAGGAAATCCGCATTAAGTTCACTTAAATGCTCCCATCTCATGTCAATTCAATTGGAAAACACTAATTTTTAAAATTGCAAATTCTCAACCTTATTATTTTCATTTGTTTAAATTGAAAAAAAATGTATAAGCTTTTATTCTATTATCAAAAACAATTACTCAAGTCAAAAAAGTTACTGCTGAACAAATTGAGTTCAATAAGCTTTAATTTAGGTTAGTAGGCTAGATGGGATGAAAAAATCCGATAATAAACTTTGTTTTGCTTATGGTTCTTTACTTGGTTCTTTATGATGTCATGATATTTCTCGACCGTTGATTAGGAATATTAAAGTATTGAATAATTAAATGAATAAGCGTAGAGGCTGTATTTGCTTATTACAGAGGCGGACACTTGGACCTATTATCTAATAGAAAATACTTGGGTGACGTACGCGTGTCATGTATTTATAATTAATTCTACTTATGATTAAACTAACTGAAGGAATGAAATTTCTTCATCATGAAAATAGTCATTGTTTATTTAGGAGTTTCTTAAAAGATTGCTCTTTCAAATATTCTTTCTTAGGTCGACGCTGTCGAAAATTTATATCATTTCCCTCTTATTTAATTTATTCATAAATACTTTTAAAATTATGAAAAACTAAAATTGCAATGATTTTGTTCAGATACTCCTTCAACACAAATATCTAATTTAAATATTCAAAGAACAATAGATACAATTATTTATAAAAGAATAATAAGTGCAAATGGTATTTATTATATTTGTATCATAGATGATTTTTGTAAAAAAAATAGGAAAAGATTTTATTTCAATAAATACAAATATATTTTTTATGGAAAGATGACGTGACATCGGTCGTGGTTGTTGGTGAAATGTTTGAAGATGAGAATTTCCTTTTAACCCACACATGTCAATTCCTACCGAGGAATTGTAAATGTGAGGTCGAGAATTCACTTTCCTGAAAGCCTTATAAATCCTTCATGTTTCAATTTGCTATTCAATTTATGCTATCACCCAAACTCACTTGCTCGACTGTCAAAAAATGAACGATTTTCAGATCCAATGTACGCGTATCTTCCAATTCCTTATTCAATGCTTCTTCAGGTTATATGAATATTTATTGTATGCAAAATTACGAAAAGATGCATAATTTAGCCTTTCAACCTTCAACAAACACAGATTGTAAATAAGAATAAAAATAAAGCATAAAGCCAATTATTAAAATATAAAAGTTGTATTGATCAAATTAAATTTTTCATTTACAGTTAAGAATTAAGATTTGCATTTTATCCTTATTTGGTCTCATTTGTTCAATAAAGTCTTTTATGTATAATAAAAGTTGAATAGAGTGAAGGCTAGACAATACCTTGGAAGATGTGGAAATAAACGTGATTGTCCTTTTAGTTCGCCTCAAATGTACTGAAGTTATTTATTTTCTCTAAAATAAAGGAGCCATAAGAGACTTCCGCAATCGGGTTGGACAAAGATCAAATCTCAGGTCACGTAGGGACCATGTAGTCCGCCTATACGTGGAGAGGAAATGAGGAAGTTTGAAGCGAAGTGGAAATTTTGGAAGCAACAATTAGAGGCGGCGAATTCCTTTGTGATCCATCTTCAGTCCCTTCGAACACAAAAGTCCACTTTCGAGTCCTTGAATGCTCTCTGGGCCAACTGGGCTTGTAAAGGAGGAAATTGAGGCCGTGTGTCTGACACTCTCTAATTTCTCCTCCTTTCTTCTTCTCAATCCACCGGACAAAAATGACCGATGGGGGCTTTCTATGTCCGCGTGTGAGGAAAAAAATCCACTTCTCTCAAATGGGGACCGTCGAGTTATTAAAAATGAATGCGGAGAAGAAGAGGAAGATGAAAAATGATTTACAGCCTGCACAAATAATACACTTGTGTATGTGTATCTGAAGGGCCACGTACAATAATAATATATATATATTTTGACTTGGATGAGTTATTGTGCGGAGTCGAGCAGAGTTGAGGAACTACTGGAGAAGCTCATCGGCTCAATCAGACTTCTTTCTCCGTTTCCCGGAAAATCCTTTGCGGCTGCTCTTCCTTTCACGGCTTGAACAATCCAGGGTGAAAGAACGGCGAGGAAAACCAGAGCTCAAAACACCAAATGCAATTATTACCAGAATTTATCATTTCTTCTTCTCGTTATTCATTTATCACTTACCCTATGTCTCATATAATATAATTTAATCAAAATTACATTCCACATTACATCAAATGAACATTTATCGGAGAAAAATACTCTCACATTTCCAAAATTTCTAAATAAATTTGAATTTTTGGAATTTACCTTTGAAATTTATTATGTCAGTTGGAGATGCGGACCGTAAAGTTACATGAATAACTCTTATTTAAGGTAAAATATGAAATAAGGTTGAATGGAATGACCTCCTAGCTTGGGAATAATAACCTTTCTATATACCCCTTTACATTGGCTTCTTATAAATAGCTAGTATACTATATTGTTACGAAACATTTGATTCTCTACGACTTTCCTCCGAATAATTCTCTTTATTGTAAAGAGGAGCCTCGAGGGCTCAGGAACGTAAAACCCACACTTAGAACCACAAAACATAGTTTAGAGAAAATGGAACAAGAATAGTTAAATAGGCCCCTAACATACACCCACATGGAAATATACATTGAATGAAAAATATACTTTTGTTCTTCAGCATCGTCATTGGATCCAAATAGGAAATCATGCCATACTTTAAAAACCCCATTGCATTCCACAAACCTTTCCTTACTTTAAAGTTAAAATAATAGTAAAATGTGGCGGATTTTTAGTACGATCTTGTGTACGAATCCTTCTAAATTCGCTATGCATGAATTCCTAATATGTCTATTACTTTACTACCAAGTAGGCTCATTACAATTTACTAGCTTCAGGTTTAGAAATTCAAAGGAAGGATAAATATTTACAAGCTAAAAAACCATTGTGACATTTCTCTTTCCCGTTTGACACACATACATTTCCTTTATTATATAAAAAGGTAAAAGACCTTTTAGTAGACAGACAGAGCATTGAAATATAGGAGAAACTGGGGAAAACGGAGAGGAAATGCCAAAGTTGGGAAATTTGAAAAAATTCACCTTAAAAGAAAGTTTTGAAATGACATCGTAAATTATCTTTTTTACTCTGTTAATCCCCTATATTAAAGGAAAAGGTCAGGGAAAAGTGCAGGGGAAAAAGCCAAGGCTGAAATTAATATTATTAATGTAGAAATCGTCATAAATAGCAAGTAGCTCTACATCACGTACATTTACATCATAAGGATATGAATTATAGTGTTTAATAATAAATAGAGAATTTTTTTATGGGTAATAGGGTTATTCATATGTGGCTGATTGTAGTGGGTAATTGTGGTTTGTTGATGGAAAGTCTTGGGCGAATGGAGGGAAAGGGCTAAGGCCGCAGGGCAACGCCTTTCTTTCATATTATGCAATATTTAATCTCGTTCCTTTCTTACACAGCCCTTCCAATGGAAGATGATTAAAAATTCTCTTGGGCATTATTCCCCTCATTTGCATTTTAAACTACCTTGGCCTCACAATCGAGTCTCCAATGCAAATACAAAGTTCCACTATGAAAGTCAAATTAATTTATACAGTCTTTCCGAAGACTAAAAATTAAACAAGTTCAGTTATTTTTTTATTATTATTTATTAACACAGTTATGTGGATGTGTCACTTTTACAAAGTAGTTGTACAAAGCATTAAAGGCTATTTAGTAAAATATATTTTTATCCAAGGAGTGAATATTTATTTTCTCCTTTGAATCATAAGATGATTTGATAGAATTTACTATTATTCATTAAAAGATTGTATGATGAATATATTGTTTTATTGAACCAATAATAAGTTTAAGTAGTTCAATGACTTTATGAGGACTCCCATTTTGTTCAGCAATAGCAATAGACAGAAAATGAAAAGCTGAAGATGAAAAGTACGTAAATATTTCATAGGGACTTGAAAGGACATGTAAGTATGCGTATTATGTAGGTAGACGGGATTTTGATAGTTTGTGCTCGAGCGGCAGTGGTGGTGTATAGTCGAGGTTGGATTGGAGTGAAGCCATCGATCCTCGAGGTTCCATCGCAGAGTCAAATCTTGATTTATGACAGAGATAAAATGTGATAAATTTATAAAAACTTCTTATGCTCAACTCATACATAACGTACCGAGACGAGTCTCAAAACTTTTCTACGAACCTCTCAAACGCGTCGACCCTAAAAAAAAACTCTAAAAATCATAAGAGTAAATAAAGAAAAAAGTGAGCATTCTTTAAACTATTAATTTAACATCATTTTATTTATAAATTATGTGCATAATTTATTAGCATAAAATATGGTGTTGATGATTATTAAAAAAAATATTATTCAAAATAGCACTGGAAATTAACTATCTACTAAAAGTTTAAATCTCAATTAAAGGAAAATGGTAAATAATAATGAATAGAGATTTTGGAAATGTAGATTCCGTACAAAGGGATTTATGAGAATATAGGATCCTCTCTATATTAAAGAACGAAAAGGAAGAAAAATGAGTTTGGAGAGATAATGGAGTAATGAGATGTAAAATTATGCGTAAACAGTAAAAGAAAGCCGTAAAATACATTTCATTTTCCTATCCGAGAGTAGGGGAGAGAAATGAGAGCTTAGGAGAAGGACGGGAGAGAAATGAACACATTTTTTATATGAACATATTTCCCCACTCGACCTCGCATTTTCTTTTCTCAGTGTCAAACGGGGGAAACTTGGTTCAATTTTATGACATGAGGTCGAGAGGGTTTATGGAATAATAAGTGTAATCCGCTCGAGGCTCTCAACTTCATTAATTTATTTTTTACCTTATTAATTCATAAAACTTGAGTTATTCATACAACGTTTTAGCTATAGAACCTAATTCTTGATCTGATAAAGTTTCTTAATAATTTTACAACTGAAGATGATTTTCAATTTTATTAGTTAATGCATTATTCTTAATTATTTTTAATGGCTTTAAAATAAATTTGAGATAAATATGAAAAAAGGATTTGAAGAAATAATAATTAGTGCTTTTCTCTTTTGACATCAATTGTGTGAATTGAGGAAGTAGCAGCTTTCTCATTAAGGGGACTTTTCTGTCAAGTGGGCTAAGAATACAAATGGGGGACTTTAGGATTTTCTCAGCCACCAGAGGGGAAATCATTTCTCATTTTGACGATGATGAAGTTCGCATAATGAGAGTCGTCAACAGTCATTTCAGTTAACATTAGAAATGAATTATTAATGAGAGAAGATGAGGAAACGGGGGATTTATTATCATTACTTCCTCCTAATTGAATGAAATTAAAATGTAGGATTTCAAAATAGTCTTCATCTCTTTAACCAATTTATTTAAATATTGTTTTATAAATAAATATAGCCTCTAGATTAAATATTCAACTTTAAATTATTTATTTTGATTGATCATCTTCATTCAATAATTATGTAATCATGCATTCATCGTACATTGTAATTATTTGAATAAATGCTAATCAGGAGCTTCAAAAGAAATTCAAACTGCACCCGATAAATGTAAATAAAGAAATAATAAAGAAAATATAAAAACATAAAATGGTACTTTAAAATATAATTTTTGTTCAGAAAAGATAATTAATCCATTGAAAATCTATAGATTCTCCAAAGCCATAATGTTCTCAGGCATAAGTAGATGAATTAAGTGAATGTTTACAATGTTTTTACAGTGGAAGTTCTTGAGTAATTTATGAAGAGAGAGATTAATGAACTATTTATTTGCCAAGCGTTAAAAGGGATTGAGAGTCTTAGAGATGGATGTGAGTCTTTGTGAAGCGCCGCGTCTTTATCATTGAATAATATACAATGTGGACTGTTGCTCTTCTCAAAGGACCGACTTGTGAAGCGACTCTTTCCTCGTTCTTCCAAATTTGCGAATCTAATTTGAGAGCCTTCCAACCGATGTCTTCCCCACATTCACTTCGCACTTCACTTCTCCCCCTTCGCACCCACTGAAAAAGAAACATTGGAAATTGAACTCGGAATTTTTCAAATCCCACACAAGTTATTCTTAGTTAACCAGGTTAGTTATTCTCATCTCGCTTTTTTACATTTTATTCACAAGTGCTCACATCCGCAGAAAATTCATAATAAGTATTTCTTACATTCATGAATTTCAAAGAAAGAGGATTTCAAAGAAAAAAGGTTTAGATCTCATTTTCCATATACTCTTAAGCGGGAGAAATGAGTATATTGAACCCAGCATTTTGTTGTTATTTTAATTTTTAAAGAACAATTGAGCTTAAAATGACATTTGGTCAATTATAAACGTAATGGAGGGAATTCCGAACTAATTTCTCCTTGTAATTTGACATTTGAAAATATTTTAACAAGGTGATAGGCATTTTAAAGCTAATGAGCGTCATGTGAAGAAGATTGGAATTTGCAAATGATGCGGATCTTTTGTATTTTTCAAGCTCGTCTTTTAAGTATACCATTTGAGGACGTGTCGATATTTTCTGAACAGGAGAAGATCTTCGTATTCTTGGAATTTGAGGAAACATCCGCCTGGTAAACTCACACTCTCCGCTTTACGTTCTGCTTTCATGAGGGAACCTTGGGAAGTCTTCTCGGGTAAATCCACTGATCCATTCAAACGGTTGAGACGGAAATTAAAACTTTTCAATTCTGTTTCTTCGATCCAGTCAAATGCTAGCAACAAAACATTTTATCAGAAATAATTAACCATTATAATATAAATAATACACTACACAGTTTTAAGCCAAGTAGAACTATTAATATAATCATTTGAATATTAATAAAACAAATAAACAATGAATTATTAAACGTCAAAGATGAAAATTGTGTGTGGAGAAAATAAATAAATAAGAGCTGCGTAGCTGAAAAATAAATTATACTCCTTCGCACGAATAAACGAACATACTTTTCTTCTCCCGAACCCCCAAACCATAAAAATTTGTAAAAACACTCATTTCATATCCCATATTTCTTCTTATACGACGTAGTTTGTAATTCTTATGCTTAAAATGCATCTATGCAAAAGGTGTAGGGTGATATGAAGAGATGGAAAAGTATCATGAATATTGCACCATAAGAGTCAAGAGATTCTGAGATTATATTCACACATTATAAATTCTCTTTTTTACTATTTACGCTCAAGACTACAAGTCTCACAAATATAAACACGTAGCTTCTTCATGTTTTTGAATCTCGTAGAATGTTATCTCTCAAATTCCTATCTCAATTTTACTTCTAAGGGTGTTACATTTATGTAATGTACGTATCTACAAGACTAGTTAACTATTTTATTGTCCCCAAATTCTTTTGTATAACAGTAACTGACTATAAACTATAATACACATGTAGAATAGACTATATTTAAAGTAAACTCTTGCATAAATGTTTTATGTAATGAAAGCCATATAGTATAATATTTATTTGTATATAGGAAATTTATAGAAGAAGATCTCCCTTTACGGAAGTGGGAAGAAAGTGAAGGAAACGACTCCTGTGGTGACTCAACTGTAACATAAATCTGTTCTTAATGCATCTCCCCTATTGAAATTTCCTCTCATCTCCCTCCGTTCTTCTGCACACTCAACTCGCATTGAGTCGAAATCTTAAAATTTTTTCTAGTAGGAAAATAAGGGTAAAATGTAAGCTTTGCATAGAAGAATTTGTTGTTTCAGGTCCGTTCATAATTCTGTGTATAATAAGAAAATTTCCTTTAGTAACCTTTAGGGAGGTCGACCTTGGGGAGACAGACGTGGATGCAACCGTTGAAGCAGCACGAGAACGAATCTCCGCAGTCCGCGTCTTTCTCGCATTTCCCTTCAGACTGGCAGGCTTTGGAGGAAAGTGGGGGAATTGGCGGACAGACATCCCCATTTTCCCAACTCTGAAAGACAAAAGACAAATAGAGTGGAGAAGATTATCCAACCTGCAAATTGGCAAACACTTCCTTTAAAACAAACCCAGCTTTCCTTGTTTTTACAACGATATTTATATTTTCCAAAGGCTAATACAACTTTTAAAGATGGCTTACGCGCGTTGGCAAAATCATATATATTAGAAAACAAACAAAATCAACTTTTCTTTATATGCAGAATACAAAATATTGTACGAATTTAACTTTTATTAAACAAAGGCACTGAACGGTGCTACAAATATCTAATTACATATAATTATTTGTAAAAATTTTATATTAAAACTATTTCTAAAAATATTATATGGTGAGAGAATGTTTGCGTCTTCAATACAATTTAATATTTTATCGATTTGTTCGCTAATAAAGTTGATAAAAAGTGCGTGACTTTATTTAAAAAGGAATTTAAGAAAAAGATTTTTGAGGGATCAACGGGAGAATGGGAAAAGTTACGTAGAGATGAATAGGAAAACCCTGTTGACATTTCCCTGTAAAGAAGAGGCGCAAACAAGAAGTGAAAAATGGGAATCAGGAAAGGTCGAATTATGGAGGCGTTAAGAATTCCAAATTGAAGAGTCAATAGGGGGAAAGGAAATAAATTCACAATAGAGGAAAATAAAGAATCCTCCACGTGCAGGTGCGTGAGTTCACACACAATCACTACTTCGCATATTTTCAATTCACGTTTTTATGATTTTTGATTTAAAATGAGCTAAAATTGTCAAGCAAGCTTAAAATTTAAACAGCGTATTTTTTTCCAATGAATCACATTGCTTATTTTAAATGATTAACAAAAAGTAAGTTTTCCCAAATTAAAGATTTCTCTACGTTTGTCACTTTTCATTACAGTTCATTTGAGTTGAAAGAGGGAAGAAAAGGACTTTTCTGGTTCTAATGCCCCTTCTTTTATTTTCCCGATTGACTGACACGGTAAATCGGGCTTTCAATGCCGAGAAATGCCGAGGTAAAACGTTCCATTTGTTTCCGAGTTCTTGGTCCATTATTAACTCTGGAAATTTCCTCTCTCTTTCATTGACGAGGTAAAGGAGTCGTCATTACGAGCTTCCCATTTGATCCCCTGCATCCACAAGTAGGAATTTCCTCGGAATGTCCAACCACTCCAAACCCAAGATCCAAGATGAAAGAGACATAAATCTTTTAAAGGACCTCAAGGAAAACGAAGAAAACACTCGAGCGATAAAACATTTTATTGATATCTTTTCACAAAATTTCAAATTCATTCAATGCTACATTAAACTATGTAGGTAATAATGTTAAAATTACTTTTTTAAATATTAGAGTTATCTAACTTTCAGAGTTTAATTATATATTGATAATTTTCTTAATTATTATTAGATTATTATGGTACGGAATGAAGATCGCTCTATAATAATTTTTACTACTTTTTTTTATATAATTACTTTAAATTATTTAAATATACAGCTTCAAAAGAACAATATATTTTGGTGTGTTCAAAATGAAGGGAATTGAAATTTCCCGTATGCCACGTGTACCTTTCTATAAACCACTTTAAAAAATTGGTTAAAAAGGTTATGAAGTCACCTTATGTAAAAAGTAAAGTAATGAAAAGAAGCGTATGAAAGAGATTTCCCACATTTCCTAGCTCTTCTTTACACACGGATGAAAGCTGGCGTTTATGGTGATTTATAGGAAAGGCGTCTTAAAATCCTTGAAATAAATGAGAACCGTTTTATCCAAATTTCCCATCCTGGCCCAAGTTTCAATCCATGAAGTTCTTAAACCAAGTCCAAAGCACCAGTTCATTAAAAAGAGATTCCTTTTCAAGAAATATGATGAGAGATATGGAAAAAGTTAAAAGGTTTTTCTCCCATACACTTTCTTTAACGTTTTCTTCATTATCAATTTAAATCCTTTTGGAAAATCTCTTCAAAAGGATTTTAAATCGCCTGTTTAAATAGTTCAAATTCTTTCAATTTTATTATAAGTCAAAATGATGAAAAAGATTAATCAAAAACTTTTTTCCCATAATTACATAAAGGGTTTTTAAGGTCGTTGAACGATTGGAAAAGCTTTGAGCAAAATTGAGTGACAAAGTCATTAATTTTAAATAATTCGAGCGTCATTAGTAGTAAATTTGATAGGATTTATTGAATCCAGGTTTTTGATAGTTTTTGGCTCGCTCTCACTCACACTGAATTTTTCTCAAATATTAACGGTCTCATCTTCCTATGAAATATTGCAAGTGTGAAACATTTTCATTCTTACATTACCAATAGAGTATGTATTACGTAGGAGTAATAAGTATTCACACGGCAAAGTTAAAGACATAGTGTTATATCTATATTCTTAAAAAAAAGTACCATTAGGCTCAAGTTATACTCATATAAGGAAACGATTCAAAATATTGATAGGTTCTAGAGGGAACATGTATTAATTCATGGAACGATTAATGGGCGTATGTGTGAGAAATGCGAGTAGTAAAATAGTGTAAAATGTATTTCTTGGAACTTGAGGTTTGTGGAATTGGTAAATGTATTTAAAGGGAGATGAGAATTTGGATCTCAAGGCTCCAATAACTCAGAGCTTCTGTCTACAGTGTCTACACAGACATACCGGGTATCTTTATGAATCAGAGGAAATATATTCTCCTCAAACACGGAGGAACACGAGAGGGAATTACGAGCCAAAGTTAACCAAAATCCTATCCCATAAATCTGTTCGAGGGCGAAGGGTTTCCTAAATATCTAATTCCTCTCTTGGAGACAAAAACGGACCAAATGGGTTCTTTCCTCCATTATTTTTTGTATTTCTTCTGATCTTAAAATTATGTGCATTCAATATAATCAGAAAAATAACTACAATCCCCCGTGTTTACCTTTAGTAATTCACTTTTTGAATGTGTGAATGAGCACGAGTACATTTTTTATCTTATATTAAATACTCAATATTTGAATTATTGAATTTTTATTAGTTCGGAATCAGAAATGCTTCATTTTAATAAAACTAATGAATGATAAATAAGTGCTTTTTTAATATCAAAGAAACAAAATAAACTTAAAATAACTTAAAAAGCTTAAAGGAGGCATTCAACGATGACTAAGGATTAATATAGCGATAAATGTCTAAAAAATAAAATTGCAAATGTACATCGTTAAATAGAGAATGCGAGTTGAAGATTTAAATTGGCTCAAGAGGGGAATAAAAGTTAAGTTGAGGTCGAGGCTAAAGTGAATGAATAAAGAACAAGCAGCTTAAGTAGTTCATCAACTCGTAATAAAATTTTTGCAACTCCTTTAATTTCTTCAGTGGAGTGATTGAAACCATAAAGATCTCACTCCTTTGATAACCCCGACTCTCCAACACTAATAATGGTGGAAAACATTTCTTTTCATATAAGACTACTATGCCTTTGAGCACCATACATTACGCACAAAAACATACCCAAATTATCGTATAATACAGTAGATTATACTAAAAATAATTTCCCCTCATCACATTATAAATACAAAAATAATTCTATGTGACATTAATTTACTTTTTTATATTTAGATTATCTCACAATTTCTGAAAATAATGGCATTTTTATTCAACTAAAGATATTATAGAAATAATTCCACATTTAATTATTGGAGTATATTCATTATTCATTCTAAAATTTTGAAACCTGTAGTCGTCCATCTCCATCTTGGCCGTATTCGTCTTCCTGTGCTCCAACGAATGTGACTTGGTCTTCTGGGGAATCCTCTTCGCCCGACGGAATGGTTTTGGGCTGAACAAGAGGAAATCCATTAGTGTTAATGGTGAGCGAAGTCACCAAAATAATTAGGCAGAAACTCATCACCCAGTGCATCTCTCCCAAACTCCAAGTATCAAATTAAACCTCTCTTCTCACATTTAGTCCACAGAATATAACAAGAATGAATTTGCACACAATATTAAACTTTTCTAAATTAAACTAAACATAATAAATAATAATATTCATTTAAATACATTGTAATTTTTAAGAATAATCAAGAAAGATGGATTTTTAGATTAAATCCGCAACTAAACTAAATTTCGTAAATACTTAAGCTGAAAAACTATTCAATACACTAGTATAGTGATTATATAAATTAAATTCTTAAACTTGAAAGAACTTCACTTTCTAACGTTAGCGTTTTAAAATCAATCCATTTAATAGAGAGTAAATAACAGCTCCTGTGAAATGAGTTTGGTTGGGAGTTAAGTGAGAACTGGAGAATTGGTTTTTTAAAGTGAAGGCGAAGCTCGGAATTCTCCTCATCAACTCCCACTGTCTGTTCTCCCAAACCAGTAGATTGAAGGAACCAACAGAAGATCCCTATTGCCGAGCTTCAAAGCTTCCTTCTCTTCACAACTATGATTTCAATCCTCTCTGCTCTCATCTATAGTTGATTTGATAGTTCCAACATAGTATTTAAGAAGGGCATGAAAATAGGAGAAAAGGACAAAGGATATTTTATGTTTCTCTTTCTATATTACATTACTTTATTAGGTAGGTATATGAGAAGTCAGCATGTTCTTTATAAACACTATGCCATTTCCCAACCTTCTTTTCAACTTCAATCCATTCTTTACAATTTTATACGTTCTTTTAGCAAAATGTCATTTTAAAAGGTCTTCAATTAAAAAATGGCAATTTAAAACCAACCCTTCCAATGATTTATCATATTTACCAAGTTTGAAAGATTATTTAAACCTCAAGAAAATTACCTTGTGTTTTATTCTGAGAAATAAAATAACAACTCAAAAAACTCGTAATGATAAATTAGTAATGGATAAATAATATTAGTCTAAATTATATTTTTAAACATAGTATTATTATGTTCTTAAATAGCATCATTAATATAATTAAACATTTGTTAAAAAAAATTATTCTTATTGCCTTTATTATCATTCTCAAATTAATTGAATTTACTTTAATATTCATTTACATTATATTAAGCATAGTTTTTCAAGGTCAACAAGTCAATTGTGATGATCTCTTTGTGTGCAAATTCTTCTGATTGATTCTCACCTAATCTACTCAAACCATATTTATTTAAGATACTGACAGTCTGACAGTGAATAAATTTTTTTTAATCTAAGATTTTGAATAATTATTAATTAAATAATTGTTTGCTTGTTTAGGTTCTTGTTAATTTATTAGACAGAAGTTGGTGAACGGGTTCAGAGGCCACATTAAGGGTAAAGACGATGGTCTAGGCTCTGGCGAAAAAGTTGAGACAAAAGATGAAAAAACTGTTCACGAACTCGAAAGAAATATCCAAACAATTGAGCAGAATATATACAAACAGGCAACTCACCGTGAAAGGTTCTTGTCGACTTCAGTTTGCCTCCTTTGATAAATACAAAATTCTTAGTCATATCTTGTTTATAAGTTAAGTTACATATATAAAAAAATAAGCAAAAAATAATGGTGCAGGGCGCAATTTTATTGTCCGAAAGTGTACGACTATTGGGTTCAAGAAGAGGAAGAACAAGAGAAGAAAGCAGAGATGATTGAGAAATTGAAGAAAGCAGTTCAACTGGAACATGAGCTTCTTCAAGACACCCAGAACAAAGAACAAGAAGACGATAAATATGATGCGAAAAAGGTCGTTTACAAAGTCAAACCTCAAAGACAAAGGGAACTCGAATGGACTGTGAAAGAAGCTGAAAGAGAGTTGATGATCGAGGAAATAGAAGCCATGAAAGAAGCCAGAGAACGTATTTTAGAAAAAACAAATCCAACTAAACATGTGCGTTTCAATACAATTTATTAATGTTATATATAAACCTTTAAAAAATTTAAAGACAATTAAATCTCTGTAAATTACTTAAGTATGAGGAAATTAACAATTACTTATAATTATTACCAGATTATTACAATTAATTATGAGCATTATGAATTATAGGGGTGGTATTATACAAATGGATATTATAAACAATGCCCCAATTTCGGCATTGACGATGAATACGTTGAACCTTTGAGAGAACAAGAAATTAAAAATTTGGTTAAACGGAAAAAACAAAATCCTGAAACATTTGCTCAATTTTTTTAGAAGATTCTATTGGCCTCCAGATTATGTCATTAAAGTAAACTTTATAAAATTAAATACTTATAAGTTAATAACGTTGATGGTTACAATTAATTGTTTAATTTCCACCTAATAAAGAATAATTCACCTTATCTTTTAAAAGAACATTACGAAGGAAATTTACATGGATCTCGATGAAGTTAAAAAAAAAGATTGGCCAGACGATGAAATGTTGGATTTTGAGTCAAAGCGTCGTGGTATTTTTTCAAATAAGAACATCAGAGACACGGCTGACTACTTTGACGAAATTAACATCCTTCAAGCCCTTGGTAACGAAAAGAACAAGAGGAAACAAAAATTCGACTACAGCGAAGGCGGGGATGAAATGCTTGGCGGAACTCACTACAAATGGTACGACTATTACTACGATGACCATGAAGGAGTTTTCCTACTCAAAAAAGGATTCGATATCGAGTACTATTGTGATGCGAGTATTCCATGTTGGAGGAAAAAACGTCCAAATACCCTCCCTGAAAACCTCATGTGCCCTTATGATTATTATTATGATATGAATACCAAGATCATGAAGTCGAGATCGGCCTACAAGGCAGAGTTCTCCAATGAATTGACTTTCGATCACGCCGCTCACGTGTGGAAACTCACGGACCAAGTTAAAGAGTATGTACATAATGATGCGATGCATGGGCCACCTCTGATGAAAAACAAAGAGAAAGACCCAAATGCGAAGACCAGAACCCAAGGATGGTCACCAAATGATATGTATTTTGATGAGAGAGAAGGACGTTTTTCAAATAGGAAAAACTACGAAAACGACGACACCAAAGAAGCCAAGAAGCGAAGGAGAGAGGACCGGCAGAAAGAGCTGATGAGATGAGAAAATTCAAAATAATCCTCGATATACTGCAAAAGAAAAGGCACCATTACACCATAAGTAATTGTTCAATTAAACTTCATGCGTATTCAGTTCAGTTCATCTTAAGTTATTCGACTATCGTAATTTACATTTACACTTACAATAATTAGAATTAGACCTTTTTTATAGCTAATTGGAAATGAGTTGATCAGACCCAAGAAATTTCTAAATCGCAATTTATTTTTTAATAGTTAAAATATTTAATAAAAATCAAATGGAATCAATGACTCAAGAATCCAAGAAATAAATAGTAAATAAATACATATTTATTGTAGAAAGAAATGAATGAGAAAGAGAACACCGAAAAAAAAGAAAATGAACAAGCTCCAATCAATTGAGACCCAAATGATCTTCGCTGGACAAAGAAAGGTGAATCCGAATGGCGTGAGCTTTCTGAACTTTCCCCTGACGATTATTTTTCTGGAATCCAGAAATAGGAGCTAGATCTGGATACCTCCTCGTCAACCCCAAAACTTTACATACGAGTTCAAGTCTGGAGTTTGGCTTCGCAAAGACGCAAACAAATTCACCGGGGTTTCTCGATCTGGTCGTAAGCCTCATGATCACTACTGGGACTCAAAACAAGGGTCAGTTTCGAATCAAAGACAAAGATGCCTACATCCTTAAAAAATGGCCAAACATTTACTTTCTCCGCCCCGTACCGAAAAGCGGTTTATACCCACAGGACTATTATTTTGATCGGACTCGCGGGATTTGGGAAGACAAGAAAAAGCGAATGGACACGTTAAAAGAAAAAGACGCACGTTTGCCTTGGATTCGGCCAAGGATTCGGCCAAGGTGGTTACAGAGGCGAGCGTGGGATTAAAAGAGGATTTTTACTGGGACACCGAAGAAGGCTTTTTCATGAAGAAGACCGCAGGGGATAGTTATACTAAAGACCCAGATGGATTTTACCGAAGTAACACTTTGAAGAAGAAAGAACAAGGCCGACGGATCTTCGCTCATGACTTCTACTATGACACCTTTAAAGGAGAATTCATTAAGAAAGAATTGCCCGAAAAACCTCCTGGTTATGTCTGGGATGGGAAATTGAGTGTTTGGAGGAAGAAGGGCAATGTTGGACCATGTCAGCCTGCTCCAAAAGAATACTACTTCGATGAGGAGAGCTCTGAATGGATAAGATCTGATTTTGGAGATGATCCCAAACACAAAACCACCAGAATGAAAAGATCCAACGATCCAACTTAAAAAACACCAGGCTCCTATTATTTTGATGATGACGAAGGAAAGTTCTTTGCAAAAGTATGAATTAATTGATTATTTAATTTCAATAAACCTTTTATTTTAATTATTTAATATGAATATATTCAAATAAAGTTGTTATTAGTTTTTAGGTTGAATCTTGAATGAAGGATTTGAGGGGATAAATTATTTTTGGGAAAATAAACGGTAATTTAGTTAATTGAAACAATTATAAAGGTGAAAGGCAACGAAGAAAATTACTACTACAAAGCGAAAGACGCAACGTTTAAAATGAAAGGGGCAGGGTTGAGAAAACCCGGGCCTGCCGCCGAATTCCGACCAAGAGACTATTTCTTCGTTGACATTGGTGGAAGCTACAAATTGAAAGTGGACTCACGAGAGGCCGATTACATGTACGACGAAGTAAATATAATTTATCGCTTGAAAACGTCGTATCTGATTAACAAAAGTGGTTATCAGTCAAGCTCTTTTACTACAATGAGTCGGTCAGAGTTTATTTCTTGAAGCAAACATATGGATCCAAACACCTAAGGCCAACGCCGTCGAGGGACAATGGGATAATACGAAGAATCTCAAGAAACCTTGGTTGACTTCAGCTCCTGAGAGAGATTCGGCCCAGGAGAGAGAAAAGGAAGCAGCGACCGAGGCAGCGTCCAAATCCTCGATCGAAACCTCTGGCTCGAAAACGACCAGAGGTTGGAATAGCCCAGATTCTCAAAGAATATCTTATGCGACAATGAAAAAACAAAATGCGTTTAAGAAAAATCCTCAGCCTACTTCTCCTGTCTCTTCAAAGAGAAACACAAAGTCAAAGAAATAATATGACATGCTTATGTAATTTAATAAATTAAATATTGTTTATTTAATTAATCATTCAGTTTATCAATTTTAGAAGAATATCATGAACATCATTCAAATTACTAATAATTAATGTAATAATGAATATAGTTAAATGAACAAAGAAGTATAGCGTTCTATTGGAACGTTTATCAAACAAGTTGATCAACCAAATTCAAAGTTTCCTTTAACCCCCTTTGTAGTATTAAAATAGGGAATCTTTCCCTCGATTTTTAAAGCTTTCTATTATTTCATCTTTCAAAGTTTCAATTTTTCATATTGTACTTCTACTCTTTAGTTTTGTTAGCAATGAAAACTAGTTAGTTTTTTATAATTAACGATATTCATATAATTAAATAATGTTAATCAGTTTTTTTAAATATTTATTTTAAGCTAGTTCAGAATTATTTTCAATAATTAATTGAATATTATTTGTTTTGTATCGTTAAATGTTCCGAGTTCATCAAGTATCCTCTGACGAGATTCGGTTAAATAGAATTTAAGAAAGTTTATACGTTTATCAATGGATGACGATGATATTTACGGTGATTTGGAATCTTCGATTTTTGTTCAAACTACTTCAGATGAAAAAGAACTCACAGTAAGTGAATTTAATAAAAATTTTTAATAAAAATTTCACTTTTAACTGGGGTAAGTAAACTCCTTCGTTTTCATTTTTATTTTTATAGAAAGATGAATTGAAAGACAAAGTTCAAGAATTGGAAGAGTCATTAGAACAGATGAAAAATGAATTAGCGAAGAAAGATGAAAT
>VJMY01000335.1:0-81360 GCA_009869795.1 Neelides sp. FZ-2019
ATCATGTAAATAAATACAAACGTTGGTCACAAGTTAAATGGAGTTGCCCGAAAGGAATCTCTATGTATTATTCCTATAGATTATATTCACAAGACTTTAAGGACAGCAATGCAAATTGTCCTCAAACCTCTAAAAAGTAGATTTTAGATAATATGGAGAAAAGATATTAAAGAGCGATAAAGGACATTAACATGAATATATACTGAAATGTTAATTATTAAGCGTATTAAGTGTTTTTGAGTCACCGAGTCGAAAGTTTAAACTTAATTAGTAAAAGAAGAGTAAAAAAGCTAATGGTAGAGAAAAGCTTAAAGCGGTGGCGAATCAAAGAACGTCGCGTCGTAGTATGAATATTATGCGTATTATTCTATATAGGAAAGAAACTAATCGTAAAAAATAAGTATCGTTGATGTGATGTGTGGTGAATCTGATGAAGCAGCTCCTTTAACTCATGTTCATTCCATTTAATTATGTACGTTTCTTATTTCTACTATATTTAATTATAATTAGCCATTTAATGCTACTTTAATTTATTTTTCCAGTCAGGTTCTATTTTAAATAAATAATAGAAACTGACATTTCTTTGACCGAGTGAAGAAAGTAAACACTTTCAATGTTTAATAGTTAATTAAGTACTTTTTTATTATTTCAAATAATGCAAATATGAAGGGTATTATTGCTTCACTTTGCACAAAAATTGTACAGGTATGATTCTCATTTAAGTAATTATTGACAATTATTTATATGAGATGATCGTGATAATATAATAAATCATTCCCAAATACCATTATTAAAACTAGATATGAAAGTTAAAAAGTCAGTTTACAGATTTTAAGTTGAAAGACATACATAATTTACAAATAATACAATTAAATAAAAATTAATGTTCAATAAATAATAATGCCCTATAACTTGCAGGCAAGTAAGTATAAATTAGAGAAAATTAATGAGAAGTAAAAATAATATCAAATGCATTGTTGATTTACTTATCATTCGTATTATTTTAATTTGACTTTAAGTACTATTAGTTAAATAAGTAAAATTCAAGATTGATCATTTAAGTGAAATTGCAAACAAACGATTTGTTGTGAATAAACTAATTGAGATGTCGTTAGATTTCGTTATTAGTCTTATAAGAATAGGAAGTTTTTAGCAAGGCTTGCATAACCTAATACCCAGACCTTTGCACCAGCGAATAGAATAGAAATATAGACCCAATAAAATTATCAATATGCTGATTTTTGTCAATATTTATAATGATGATTAACTGGTTAAATATAAAAATATATTTGCAAAACTCGTCAAAAAAAACTTAGAATAGCGCAAAGTAAATAATATTTATGTACAAAACTTAAAAAGTAAATTAAGTAAACAGTTGTTCATAAATTAGCATGAAAGAATGAGAGATGAGAGAGTGTAGGAAAAAGAGATAATTTAATTTATTTTTGATATTTAGTTATAATTAGATACACACTTAATAATACACATCTTCCAATTACAATTTACATTTTCATGTTATATTTATATCGTCACTAGGAAGTTGCGTGTGTGAGCGCGGCTGTTCATAGTACTGCAGATTTGATTTTTAATATTTGTTTATAATATGGATTTATATTTTTATTTAAATTTCAAGCTAGATAAGTTCTAACGAGGGCACGAATTGGTTGCCGACACAGAGCGCAGTTTGAGAGGGCCGTCGCGCACGACACACAAGAGACCAAATGTCCACACGGGAGGAAAACGACATTCACTTCGTTGTCCATACAAATCTTACATTGTCGCGCCTCTCGCAATTTTAATATTTCGGCTTCTAAGTCTTCAGATGCTGAAATAAGACCAAAAAACATTTGAATTTGAGTATTTAAAAATCATATAAAAATAAATTAATTTTAAAAATCATAAAAAGCAGAGAAAAAAATGGCAACATTTTTAATTATAATTAAGTTTATAAATCTACAGAAATTCTCAATTCTCACCGGCGGGGTTAAAGTTTTGCGTAACGTTAGAAGTCGAAGGTTTCTCATCATCACTCATTTTATCATCTAAATGTTGCTCTCTCTGGTCAAACCCAGAGTCACTACTAAGTGTCCTAAGCGTTCTAATATCCTCAACTTCGTCAGTTTCAATCATGCTGATGTTCATTCTTGGGAGTTCTTGAAGTCCTTCGTCAGAGTCGCCGCCCGAGTCGCCGCCAGAGTCTTCATCGCGTGAGGAGTTGGAAGGTGAGGAAAACGCATCCTCAGAAATCACTTCCGAGTCCAGTGAAGAGGGAGGCGGTGGGTGGTAAATCCTGGTGACTGTCCTGAGTCCAGTATCATCCTCGCCCTCGGATTCTGAGGTATCTGAGTCTGACTCGTATTCTGAATCACGGCCCAGCATGGCCTCAATTAATGCTTCCGTGGTAAGGAAAGAGGAGCCCGTTTCTTGTAACTTCTTTCTTAAAGCCCCTTTCACTTTATTCACTTCCATTCCCATATCAAGGGCAGCCTGAAATTTAGTAAAAAAATTCTCATTAATTAAATATCAAAATTCATTATCACACCTAGCAATGAATAGGGCATTCTTTTAATTCTTTCTTCATCTTCAACATACAATAATGTCTGTCTAAATTCAAAATATCAATTAAGAAATAAGAATTAGGCAAGATAAGATTATCGTTTGAAAATATGAATGAATTTAAATAATTTGTGTTTTCATATTGATTCATTTAAAATCCTCTAGTAAATAAGGAGAAGTTGATTATTAATTGGTTTAGGAATAGTAAAAAATTGAGTTCGATTTACTAGTAGTTGAAGATACTGACTGATAAAGAAATATCCGATGTAATGCTACATTCACTAGAATTGATAGAGGAATAAAATCCAATATATTTTTAACATACTTTCACAATAGGAGTATCAATTAAATTTCTGATTTCTTCATCAGAAACGTTTCTTAATACCGGAAGGTGACTTCTTCTATGAATCTGTCACAGAATATATAATTAATAAATTCTCCAATTATTATATTCCGAATTGTATTATTTTAAATAACTTGACTTGATTTCTTACCCCCTTTGCTACAATTGGTGGTTTATTCGCCTTGACATCCTTTATGAAAGATTCTCCTTTGTTCAACTTGACGAAAGTGCAATTGGGGAACCAGCGGGCGTGTTCAGCCCATGGATCGTCGTTTAATTCCCAATTTCTGAGTCCTCCGTCGCAATAGAAGCATTTGACGTGATCGCGAGTTCCCAAGTAAAAGAACCCAGCTTCGGCCATCGGTTCTTTCCCATGAGTCGAGTTCCCAGCCCACCCAACGAACGTCTTCATACGAGCGAAGAGTGTGACAAAATTTGGATGGCTTGGTCCACGACATCTCGTTATAGACAATTCTGAAGCAGCTTCTTCGACTGACTGACCCAAAGGCTGAGTTCCTCGTAGAATTACTAAAAAATCCAATTCTCCCTTAATTTTGCTTACGAGATAGATAGTTAACGTGCAAATTAATTATTTATTAAAGTGTATGATTATTGTGTTAATAGGTATTATTAGATACTATGTATTAAGTTAATTAAAATATTTAAGGCAAAATTACGAATTAGTTTTACTTCTAAAGATATCTACAATTGTGGTTGACTGTGGGGGAAGAGGTCGATTAAATCCCAACCTATGAAGGCCTAAAGGACAATGTGGAAGTGTAAATTTTGAGAGGGGCTTGGGGACTCTGGTTCGATCATTAGGTTGTTCCATAATAAAGAGGTAAACAAAACTCAGGAAAATCGAATCGTGAAAAAACAAAATATTTTCAAAGATGAATGAATTTAATTATACAAAATAGGTCAGTATATTGAGCAACCTATACTATTGTTACTAAAGGTGCATGCATGTGAATATTGATGAATTGAACTAACGGATTCAATCCTATTACCTTGATCCGTTGCTGTAAATCTCTGTGCCGGGGAAAATCGTGTTCCACAAACATCATAACCTCTTCGTAAATTCACATCCCCGTCAACTCCACCGCGAATTGGAGCATTACCAACAGGTAAATTGCAAATGAAAGGACATCGAGGAAAATGTCGCTCATGTTCAAGATGTGGGACGTCCCCTAAAACCCACTCACCCGCCACGCCACGGCAAAACGCACATTGAACCTAAATTTCATAATTAAATTTCATTAAAATCTATTTAAAATATTTTAAAGCTTTGAATATATTAATTCTAAAATCAATTTCGAAAGTTAAAGTACCTTATCTCCATCATGTAAAAAGAAAAATCCAGCTTCTGCACAGTCTTCGGGGCGGATGAATGAATGAGGCCAAGCCGGAGGTTGATGAAACGTGTTAAGCCTCTCTCTCTCGGATTTCATAACTTCGAAATTAATCGGGTGACGGTTGGGGAGTTGCGGTGATGGGAGAATGCGATTGACAACTTCGTTGCCTCCACTGTTTCGTCGGATCTCATCTGAATTTAATCGGACCGAGCTGGAATCTCGGTTCGATGAATTGACACTGCTCTTTAACATCTCTCCTCGATTCCAAACTCTCCCACTAATTCAAATTGGCCTCCTAAAATCAAATAATTAATTCAAATAACCATAAATGGATATCTTATTTGTATTTAATGAGAAATGATGACTTAAATTGTGTATTATAAAATAACTAATAATAAACAAAATTATATTTGATTATTACAGTAGAGCTCCATAAATGCTTCGATTCGATCCAACGATAAAAGACTGAACAAACAGGGCGAATGATAATAAATTCAGTTCTTTTGAAAATAAAGGATCAAATTGAAGAGGTGATTCTTTTAAAATTCTACTATATTCAACTAAATCTACTTTGTAATAAAATAATCATCTTGGATACTTTGATGCCTTCTGAGTAGGCGATGAGCCTATCATGTCCTTCAATTCCTTGCCATAACAAATGAACGTCTCCTTTACTATTTTTTATAATCCTCATCAAGGGCAAATTACTCATCGCCTCAAAGACGCAGTACATGGTCTTCCAAATCTTCATGTTTAATTCAGACTTGAATCAATCTTTGAATCCGATCTTTTAAATTATTTTAAAAAACACCGCTATCTCAGTTCCACATTAACAATTAGCATCTCAAGTTGTCTCTTACATAAGACAATAACTGGACAATCCTCAATGTTCCCATTATAAAAAGGAATGGGATCGAATGAGAACACACAGTTGGGCATAGGAGTTCCAGCGTACGCCTTGAGCTCGAAGTGATGCGTAATGCATTCGCCATATGTAAAATGGCCCACAAGGCTCCTTTCCCTCGAATTCCTCTCTAGTTTTACATGGGAGAACAAACCCGAAATTCGCTTACCTCCTTGATTTCTCCAGCGTTGAGCGTTGGGTGACGAAGAGTAAAATAGAAAAATGAATGAGATGAACACTTAAAATGGGACGAAGGTTCTAATTTCACATTTTCCTCTTGTATTTATCAATAGTTGAGGAGGATATGGGAGGGAAGGCTATAAAAACATTTTCACTCCTTCCTTCCACCCCTCACTAGAAGTCAGAAGAGTCGAGGACGATGGGAATGAACCAAGTTGGCATCGCCGAAACTAGGAATTTTTCCTATGGCCCCTATGCTGATAACGCTCTACATCGGTCGACCAGTTGGACCTCCACGATCATCAATGGGATTAGAGAGGGATTGTTGCCGAATCGTCAGACTCCCCTTCACCTGACATCATTCATTTCGCCTTTTCGCCGCGTAGTTTGTCTTTCCTCGATTATTGTACAAAAATACTACAATATTACAAAAGTATATTATTTGTAAAAATACTACTGGCTTACAACAAGGACTTACCTGTTGTAAGCCTAAAACCAAATTAAAGATAAAGGGATTATAAATAAAGTATTTATAATTTTAATTGACAGGAGTATTAAACTGAGTTTTTCAACAAATTGAAGTATTTGGTTTGTCTAATTAATTGAGAAACCGACTGCCTGTAATATCAGAATAATAAAGTTACAAGGTAAGCTTTGATTTTGGTTAATTGTCTTTATTAAACATAAGGGATTTCTAAAAGTAAGTTTAGCTAATCCTTTCTTGTTGGAATTATTCCGGAATCTTTGAATGGTTTATATTATGGTTATAATAGCTATAATTATGAATGAGTCAACGAATAGATTAATATTATTATGCTTAAAGAGAATTCATGCTTGCGTCAACAGTTTTCCCGTAATTTCTTAATTCATTATCTATTAATATATCATTGCAATTTTCCATATAAGACAGACATGAGGCATCCAACTTATAAATGCTTGACAGCAATATGTCATGTGACATTTCATGACTCATTTAAATCTTAAATATTTAATTGATAATAGTTTCTCATTTATTGTTAGAGTCTTATTCATCTGAATAGGGAAAATATAATTACTAATTAGTTTATTATCTATTATGAAAGGATTAAAGTGGCTAATATGTATGCAAAATAACTATTCATGAATTGTAATTTTTTGAATTTTGTATGAATAGATGCTATAGCTAGAGATTAATTATTTAACTTTTTATCTTGATAGTATGTTGGGAACAATGAAGAATGCCTGTTCTCCGATTTCATCTTTGGGCAAAAGATGCATGAGCACCAGCAAACCCTTGTTTTCAGATGTCTTCATAATGAGCGGAGTCCGAACACCTATGGGCTCATTTAGAAGTTCTTTAGCTTCTCTCTCTGCGCCACAGCTTGGAGCAATTGCTATTAAAGTATATAATCAGAAAATAATGTTCAAATTAATCATATTATAAATAATTAAATTACATTAAACGTCTTAACAGGAAGCAGTGTCAAAAGCAGGAATTGAACCAGCTTTGATCCAAGAAGTATATATGGGAAATGTGTGTCAAGGGGCAGTTGGTCAAGCGCCTGCAAGACAAGCTACTTTATTTGCAGGTTAATAAAAAGCTAAAATAAGTTTTTATATTATTGTTTTTTGAAAAGTTGTGTTGTTTGACAGCTTTTTAAAAAACTGATTGGTTTGTAAAATATTATAAATTAGGTTTATCAAACAAAACTCCATGTACGACTGTGAACAAAGTCTGTGCTTCTGGCATGAAAGCCGTTATGTTGGCAAGTCAAAACCTCAAGTGCGGGGATCAAGACATTATGATTGCCGGTGGAATGGAATCAATGTCGAATGTTCCGTTTTACTTGAAACGAGGAGAAACTACGTATGGTGGGGTTACATTACACGTAATTTACAAATAATTTATTCTTTCGCATACTACCTTTTGTTTTTAATAATAATAATAATAATGTTATTTAGTAAAAAATGCTTAGTTTAAAGTTTGGATTATTATTTTCATATGGTTTCTTTGATCAAAGGACGGGATCGTGTTTGATGGCCTAACAGACGTATACAATAAGTTTCATATGGGGAATTGCGGCGAGAACACTGCCAAGAAAATGGGAATCTCTCGAAAGGAACAAGATGAATACGGAATGGATTCCTACAAAAAGAGCAGTTCAGCGTATTCTGCTGGAATATTCAAATCTCAACTCGTATCTGTCACAATTCCAGGGAAGCGTGGAAAACCTGACATAGTCATTACGGAGGATGAGGAGTATAAAAGAGTGGATTTTAAGAAATTCGAAAGTCTCCCAACTGTTTTTCAGGTTTCAATCATTATTATAACATTATTAATGTTTTGTCATATAAAGCAATTAAAATGTAATTTTAGAATTAATGAGCGATTTAATAGAGAGAAGGTGGAACTGTGACCGCAGGAAATGCCTCAACTTTAAATGATGGAGCAGCAGCTTTGGTTCTCGCTTCTCAAGAGGGAATGAAGAAGTTTTCTGGAAAACCTCTTGCAAAGATTGTCGGCTATTATGACGCAGCTACGGATCCTATCGATTTCCCTATTGCTCCTGCTTTTGCTATGCCAAAGGTTATCCTTACCACAATTTATCTGAACTAATATTTGTTAAATATTAATATAATTTAATATATTAATTATATATATAATTATTTCATTGGCTAAATAATAATAAAAATCTAATTTTAGTTGTTGGAAAAATATGGATTGAAAAAGGAAGATATTTCCATGTGGGAGATCAATGAAGCATTTTCCGTTGTTGCCCTCGCAAATATTAAAATGATGGGCCTTGACCCTTCAAAAGTGAATATTCACGGTGGTGCTGTCTCTCTTGGACATCCTATTGGGTTGGCAAATATTTTAATTATTTACAAAGAATTGAAAATGACCATTATTTATAATAGTTGATAGATAGTTAATTTTATACTTTTTTGAATAGAATGTCAGGGGCAAGAATTGTGATTCATCTTTGCCATAGTTTGAAGCAAGGGGAATACGGTGTTGCTTCAATTTGTAATGGTGGCGGCGGAGCATCTTCAATTTTAATTCAAAAATTATAATCAAAATGTAAATAAAGAATTTAAAGCCAATTGTTTGACTTATTTAAAAATGATATATTTAACTAATATAATGGTATTATATAGAATTTAATGTGCTAAAATATAGATAAAAGTCAACTATACGAATTAAACACCTCATTTGTTTATTTAATTCAGAATTACTGTATTATATATTATTGTATATAAATCGCATTGGCACTTATAAAATATATTCCTGTGCAAGTTTAGTATTATTAATAATAATTATTACAAGTTGTAAAAAGAGAATTTGAGATATAAAACATTTATCTTGGAATATGTTTTTGGAATGAAAGATTATGTTAAGATCATTGTAATTTATCAAGAAGGGTCACGATCTTCCTATCCATTTGTTTGATCACCATGTCTGTCGAAGTGTAAGCTTTGGTTTTGAGAAATTCCTCTCGAACTGACATCAGCCTCCCGATTTCGTCCTCCAATTTATTTCTTTCGTTATGAGTAGAGAGCCTCTTTTCTTTTTTCCCTTCTTCAAAAGAACAGTTGAAGTTCTTGTCTCTTCCTTTCTTCTGAGTCCCTTCGAGTCGAGATTGAAAATGCCTCAATTCTTCACCAAAGTTGTCAACATTCCGGTGTTCAATCGCTAAAAGGTCTCTCGCTCGATTCGCTTCAATTTGCAACCTGCCATTAATAGCGATTTTTAGAACTTGAATTACATTAATAAGTTCAAATTACTTCTATTAGATTTAAATAATATGATTATGCATTAAATAAAAATAAACTTACTTCAAGTTTTCATTTTCAGCCAGAAGTTGACTATCCCTTTCCTTCTGAGCTCTATGGAGTTCCTGGCTCATTTTCCTCAATTGTTCCTTGTATTCTTCTTTCTTCTTGTTCTCATCTTTGAATTTTCCTTCAAGTTCCTTGTTCTACATTAAAAAACAACCAGTTTGTGAAATTACATTTATTGGCTTTATTACTATTTAATATTATACTAATATTACAGTATTTCATATGTCAGTATGAAACAACATGGTAGAAAATATAAAAATAAATAGTAAGATAACGTACAATCAGTTCAAGTTTTTCGGCCCTTAAAGTTACATTCACATCGGGCCATGTCGCTCTGAGAGTATGAAGCTCAGAGATTTCACTTTCTCTCATTTTCAATTTCTCTTCAAGTATATTGATCTTTTCCTTCAATCGATTCACTTCACTTTGAAATTCATTCTCACGACGCTCATGAGATTCATTCTATGTCAATAAAATTAGTAAATTCTTTACAATCAAATACAATACTAATTATATTATAGTATTTATAAATCTTTTAATTTTTGAGATAATAATAAATAATAATATAAAATAACTGTAAAATATTTGGATTTACTTCGTCTTTTCTTTTTTCACTCAATTGAATGATCCGCATCTTGCAGCTCTCAAGTATCTTCATTTTTTCCATTTCCAAATTATGATTTTCTTGTGCTAGCTATATAGTGGTACATGATGATTTTAATAAACTTAACTTATTGAAATGTTGGTAATAGTTTAACTAGGTATGTTAATATATTTAATTTATTAAATGAGCACTAAATAAGAATATATTTAAAAAATTAATTTTACTGAATGTTTGAGAGTCTCGTATGCCTTTTCCTTATCGGATAATTCTTTGAGTCGTTCTTCCATCTTCTTTTCTTTTTCCTCATAAGATTGAATTTTGAGTGTCAATAAACCTCCACGCTCTCGTTCACGTTCTGTGTATTCTTCCGACAAAAGTTGCAAATATGCTTTTCCCTTATCTTCAAGCTTTAATAACATTTGAAAAAAATCACATTTCAAAATAATTTATGATATCATCATTAAATGGTACCTTTTTCTTAAATGCTTCCTCTTCTTCTCTTCTCCAAGTATTTAATTCTTCTCGTGTTTTGGTTTCACCATCACTTTCACGTTTTTCTATATTAATTTAAATAGAAAAAAGTGTGAACAAGAACTTTCAATACAAATTCATTAAAATATAAATTTAAAATTCAAATCCTTTTACGACATAAATCATAATGTAAAACTTAATTGAATTATTACTTAATCGAATTATTACAACTTTTTCATTTTTTTCTTCCAAATAAATTTTATATTCAATTTGGCCAATTGAAACACCGCACCGAGTTTTTTGAATGTCAGCATAACCCGCTAAGCATCTTTTCCCATCAATCATCTATTTAATTATTAGCAAAATTTTTATTTATCAATAATTAAATTAATTTAAGTAATTAGAAATGTAAGTAAGAAAATGAGATTATATGATTGATTGGTTACCCCTTTGTAAAATATTTCTCCAATTGAAATTAGTGCATAGCCAAATCTCGCTTTCTTCGACTCATCGATAAACTTGAACTCGAGAATTAGGGGTTTCTTGACCATGTCATCAGTGAGTTTGGTGATGTTGAGAATCACACGATGAATTCGGTCCCGTTTGTCCGTAACGTCAAAAGCGTGACAATTTGGTCTCTTTTGATTGTAATTTGGAACGGCAGTGATCGAGACGTCGTCGATCATCCCAAATGGCGGATGAGTGTACGTGATTGACAAGGGCAATTCAAAGCATTTCCTCTTTGACTTCAACCAGACGGTTTTGAGACAAATGGACAATTTGTACTTTCCTGGATTAAAATCCAATTTGCGTCTTTCTGGCGAGGCAACAGACGAATAAGAAGTAGTCAAATCTCCATCGTCTCCATTCATTTCTGATGGGTCTGGCATGGAAGTAATTGTCTCTTCTTCAAGCTCTGAATAATCATCGAATTTCTTAGTCTGTGATTTGAGAAACTCGAGATTCGCTTCATCGCCGCTGTTTTTGGTCGTATCTTTTCCATCAGTTTCCTCTGTTGGTTTCTTGGTGATTTCCTCAAGTATAACAACAGTCTCGTCTTGCTATTAAAATAAGATTTGTATGGAATATTTATATTTATGTAACTTTGTTAAAGATAAAACCTTTTTACATAATATTAAAATGAAATGCTTACGTTAACGTTTACTTTGTTAGTCTGAAGTCCATTGAGCAAAGCATTTATTGCACCTTTTTTCTCTTTCTCCATTTCAAATTCCTTTTTGTTCTTCTCGACGACGCTTTTTATCTCTTTCATGATTTGAAAATCCACATCTTGAAATTCCGCATGAAGTTTGACCTCATCAAAGACATCTCGAATGAAGGAATCGCTTTCGGACTCATCGCTCTTGAATTTTTCAGGGACTTTAAATGTGATTTTCTTTGTACGTTCATTAAATCCTGTTCCATTAGGTTCCTCGACTCCATTTTTTAGAAGAATTGAAGAAGCTGTTGATCCTGTTGCAACACTTGTTTCTGAACAAGTTCCTCCGGGGTTTTCAAGATTTTTCTCATTGAAATAATCTGGACATGCTTGGAGCGAAGCGACGAGACGTAAAACCGGTTTAAAGTTTCTTCCTTTGAACCCGCTTGAAATATCTGGCCCATGCTGAGAAATGAGTTCGAGAATGAAATTCTTCTCGTTAACTCCAGGCCTTCCGAGATCTCTCAGAGTGAAGGATGTGACAGCCAGGGTTTGAGTCGATGGATGATTCAGAATTTCCTCTGAGGTGGCTTGATGAGATCTGAGGAGTTTCGTCTCAAATGAAGTTCTGAGAAGATATTCATGGAAAAGAGCAGAATTGGCCCGAATCCTCGCTGTGGTTTTGTCCCCAATGAAGGCCATTCGAGAATCCTCTTTGGAATTGAGAATAAATGGATCTGAGGTGATCGGAAGACCAAAAGCCTCATAGGAAATAACATAGTTGAACGTTTCTGGAGATTCAGTGAATTGAGCTTGAGGCGTTGAGAGAAGATGGAAATAAGAGCCGTCAACAACTGTTATGGTTAAAACGTACAAATCATCACCGACGTTTTTCGGCCCAAGTTCAAAATATCCATCCTTTTCGTTCACATGCCAGGTAAAGTCATTTGACTAAAATTCAAAATTTCAATAAAATAACTATCAACAAAATACTTATAATCTTAAAAAATGGACAAACCTTTAACAATTGGTTTAGTACTTTAATTTAAAATTGATAATAATTTTAAATGAAATAAAACTCACTCGTGTCTGAATTTGTCTTGGAGAAGATGGCGCTTTCTTTGACTCTTCGGCACTTTTACTTGAAGCTGCTTTTTGTCGTTGTTGTTGGAACTGATTGAAATAGGAAGAAGATTTATTTGTAGTTGGAGCAGACGAAGGCGATGAAGAATCTGGCCGGTTCTCTTTCTCCTCTCTAATTTCCAAATGAAGTAAAGCTTGCACTTTTGGAGAATATTGTTTCCAATAATCTTTCAAACCAAGAAGTGAAATTGTGTTCTGCAATGAAACGATCAAAAATGTTAAAATTCATTAATTAATTAATATTGTTAAAATGAAGACTTAATAAAAGCTTACGGAATGAGTAGGTCCATAGTCGATTCCTTTTTCCATAGGTAAAGCATCAGCCACTTTAACTATAAAATAGCCAATACTGGACTCAACTCCTTTTTTCTCACTCAAGCACTCCACACGAATTGAAGCCTTTTGTTGTTTTAATCTAAAATAATTAAAGTAAATGCTATCAGTTTTCGTTTGGCTTCTAGGGCTTCTACAGGTCTATAGCATTGATAGGAAATATAAGTAAGCACCCAAGTTAGTATTATAGTAAAATGATTGTTTAATTATTTAAATTAGCTTTACGTAGAAAACTCCTTCTTGGTGAATCCCCAGACGAGTTGAGCATTGAATTCTGGATCCTGAACACCATGGCCAATCTCCACACGCTTTGAGTTAAGGGCATTTTTGGCAGTGACTGCTCGGACCTTACACTTCAATGGTTCAGCCTCTCTCCATACGAAATTAAACCCTAAATGGTAAATATTTAAATGAACAATTAACAATGTAGGGAAATTCCATTTAGTTATTAGAATAAATTAGCATTTTGAATTAATTTTTACCTTTGAAAATTGATAAAACTAGGAGATGGGTTTTTTTGCTCTTATCTTCCTCAGACATCTTGGAATGATTCTCAGTACTCTTGGTCAACTAATTAGCTTTTCGAAATCGTTTTGAACTTTTGGTCATCGTGGAATAAAACTGAGAATAATTTTCATAAATGAAAATGAGATCTGCAATATTCTACCGCAATATCTGCAGTTTACTGGTTCCTTCCGTTTGTGTTTATAGAAAAGTAAATGTTGAGTCGCGGTTGTTTCTACGAATTGCGGCTAAATACTGCATATAGCCTTGCCGCAACTTTTAAATTCGTATATCGCCAAATTCATTTGCATAAGAAAAAATAGGATCAAAGAATTTTTTAAACTTGCTTGAAACAATGATAAATATCAAAGAGTTGACCAAACTTAGTTGACGAATTTACAAAGTAAATAGTAGAGAAAATAATAATATGGCTGCTGCTATGTTGAGTCATCAAAGTACAACTGGTTTTTGTAAGTTGCGCAATTAAAATTTTTCAAATTGATGTCTGAATTTCAAATTAAAGCCTTTTAATTAATTTTGCAATATTGAACTGTGATTTTTTAAATTTAATTAGACAAAGCTCCAGTATGCAAAGGTCTAATGGGCTCGATGTTCCTCACTTGTACGGCCATCCACGTCCCCATGATGGCTCATCTTCGACAGTATTTGTCTTGTCAAGTGCCAGGAGTTCTCAATTGGAATCAAGTTTGGCGATTGCTCTTCAACCGTCTGACTTTCCTTCACTCCAAAGATGTTTTTTGCTCCCTTCTCGTCATATACTACTTTAGGTTTTTAAACATCTTTTGAAATTACACGAATTTAATTACCATTTATTATCATACCATTGGAAAGGCAGTCAGTGATTAACTATTAATATTTTTTAAAATTACTTTATTAATATTTTTTACAGAATATTCGAACGTCGTATGGGATCACGGAAATTCGCATCTCATCTCCTTGGATCATGCACGATAGCTACGGTCCTCGAGATTCTCACGATCCTCATTTTAGCCCATTTTAATATCGACTACCACAATGGAGGTTTCCTTCCGCCTGGACTGTAATTGCTTTTTAAAATTATTAAAAATTTAATACACAAAATTCAATGTTTAACTCGTATTATGCAGAGTTTTATAATAACCAATGATAAATTCAGGTATGGGTGTATCTTCCCTTTCTATGTCAATTACTTCCTTGACATTCCGCGTGTTGGTGTGACGCACTTTTTTGGGATTCCAGTCACTGGGAAGACAATCACATATCTCTTAGGGCTTCAGATTGCAGCAACATCTCCTGCCTCGGCCATTGCGTCGCTATGTGGAATTGTACGATATTCTCAATACATTGATTTTATAGTTTTTTTTAAAAGTTAATTTTCATTTTTTCAATTAAGATTGGGGGTTTAATTTATCGATGGAACATCTTTCGAGTACAAAAGTGGCTCGTCGTCCCCCAATCATTGGCTTCGATCACACATAAAGCTTTTGGATGGGCATTATACTCGAAAGAACCAAAGGCATGCTTCCAATGATTGATAAATTAACAAACTCTTCCAGAATTGCATCTACTGCAAAAAAAATCCCAAACTAAATTTTAATTTAAAAACATTTTTAGGAGACATCCATGGGCGCAACATTGGAGTTGCAAAGAGCTGAAGCTGCAGAGCTCTGGGAACAACAATTCCTCTCAAATCGAGCTCAAGAAATGCGAGAAGCCCGAGGTCAGGGTTACTCTCAAACCCTCATTGGCCCGGGAAGACCTCCGTCAGACACCAATGTCCAATTGCTCGTTGAAATGGGCTTTGAGAGAAATCGAGCACTGGCTGCCCTCCGATCTACTAATGATGACTTAAACGCCGCTACATCAATTCTTCTACGTCAGTAGTAAAAATGTCAAATTCCCATTTTACGATTTTCTTATGCGTGTTTGAAGAGTGTGAGTTTTAAAGTTAAAACTTGTATAATAAATTGTTTAATTCATAAATTGAGTCTAATTTATTTTACATTATTATAGTAATGTTATTTTACATCCTTACATGCATTTAATTCAATTGTGAATCATTTTTACATTAAAAGAAAAAATTTTATATTTGTCCATGTTAAATCAATTTTTTCGTTATTTGATAATTGTAATTTTATTTCAATCATATTTAGTTTTCCATTGCATATTTTACTTTATATTAATTAGCTTCTAGTAGAATTTTATTTCACATCCACGATTCCACATCAATGAGCAAATCATCTTCATTCCGATCATTTCCTCAAGTTCCACTTAACCATACAATCTAAAAATTTAACCTTTTATTTGTTAAGGGATCATTTTACAATGTTTGTAATTGTTAATCTGCAATTACACACTAGTAATATTAAACTGGGAAGCATAAGTATTTGAATCTCCATAATGTGTAAATATCAAAAGAGCATCACATCATGCATTCTATTAACTTTGAATATCGTTGATTCATTATCAGTATTCATGGTTCGCAGGTTTTTTCTATTTAATCCATCCTCGTATCCTAAACGAGATTTGTAATTATTTTTAATTAAACTTGCATATTAGCATTATTGGCTAACATGTAAGATTTTGACTCGAAGATTAAAAGCATGCAAACTCGCAATAAAACCTAAATGACACCCTATTAGCTATTTTCATACGCTGACATTAAAGTAATTATTATTTAATTTTTACACTTCCTTTAAACACGCTTAAAAAATAAAATACATTACCCTGTGTCTGAGAGTTGTGTCGATTCGATGAATCTCACTCTTCCTTATATGTCAGTCTTTACTAGCAATGATTATATTTTTGTTTAACTACGCCCCATTCAAGTATTGTGTATTGATAGATAGACTACCAACGAAAAAGAGTGATGACTCAAAAATCGGCACAACTCCCAGACACAGGGAATACATGCTTAAAAGATTAAGGTAAAATTTTTCGTAAGCATAATGAATTTCGTTTAGATTGAATAAACAATACTGTCAATTTTTAACATTATTAATTAATTAACACTTAACACTGAAGGTAAATAACACAAAGACTTTTTTGTTAAAACCTTTATATAAAACACGTGAGTTAAAAAATTAATCGTAAGATATACTTATGTTGCACTTGTATAGGAAATATGAACCTGATTGTTACTGTTAGTTTAACTCAAATGTTGAATGTATAAAATTGGCAGCAAAGTAATAACAAATAACATTAATTAGAGGAAAAATGGTAAATATTTCAAGCAGATGTCTCATCCCAATCGCTATCATTATCATAATCAGATTCCGAGTCTTCGGAGTCGGACATCTCAACGGCCACACGACGAGCGAGAATGGAAGCCACGTCGCAATAGGTGGATCCTTTTTCTTCTTTCCCTTCCTTCCCTTTGTGGTTGTCAACTTTCCTCAGCTCAATTCCTATGAAAAAATATTTATTAAAATCATCAATAATTTAGCTTATTTACATAATTTAACTACAAAATATAATTAAATCTAACAAATTAAGTTAACATTTGTATAGAATAATGTATAGAATAAAATATTTTTTGATAACAAAAAACTTATTTACCATCTCGGATAGCTTTGAGCAATTCAGAGCGACCGTCAAACTTCGGAGGCGGATTTTTCTTGGTTGGCTTAAGAGCCAAACCGCCATTTGCAATTGCAGCAGCTGTAATTGATCCAAGACCTCCAGAAGGCTGCATTGGAACAGGTGGAGGCGGCGGAGGAGCTGGTGCAGTTTCTGGCGGTGGTGGTGGAGGTGAAGGAGGGAGATGATCTTCTGGATAACCTGGAACTCTTAATCCTCCATCAGTATGGTACTGATCTGGAGTCGGTGGCGGCGGCGGAAGTGGCTCGTCATTTTCATTGTCGTCCATCATGCTTATGGGAGGCGGCATTGGGGCGTAGCCTCCGTAACCTCCATGTCCGTGATGTCCATTCATGTTCATGGGCATATGAACATCTTCGACGGGCGGTGGAGGAGGAGGCGGCAAAGTTTCGCGAGAATTTCCCATTCGATTTCCACGTGTCGGAGTTCCAGCATGAGGAGACGAAGATGTTGGAGGACTCCTATGGATTTCATTTATGATTCAATGTTAGACTTTTATATAGAATATTGATCCCTTTGAATTGATCCAGTCTAATTATTTCAGAGTTGAAATTGTTAGTTTGAAGAAAGTGAAAGATCAGATGTTTTACGAGAGTTTTCTCTACAAACGCGAAAGATCGTTCCAAAGTTCCAAACCATAATTTATAATTTCAAATATCAAATTCTTAACTTGATGAAAATCAAACATTTCTAAACTAATTTGTAAGTAGTTATTTATATATTTCTTATTACTTAAATAGTCGTATGGCAAATATATCATATTACAAGGTAAATTTTAAATTATATATTTTAAAATATCGACTATGTTAAATGCATTAATATCGCGGGTTCGTAACAAAGATTAACAAATTCAAAACGAACAAACTTCAAAGACAAAATTGGAATCTCATGCTTCTTACACGTAAAGAGAATAAAGAGAGGAAAGGCGAAAGTTGAAAAGCGAAAGGTGAGCTTGTGTATTAGAGATGTGGGATTCTTGGGAGAAAATCCATGAACCCGCATTTCTAATTTTGATTGCTGATACCCGATGTAGTTGGGCGGTGGTGCAGGAGGTGGATGCAAAGGGCGATTAAATCCGTTGGCAAGAGCCGCTAAGGGTCCTCGCGGTGACTGCCGATTTGAATAGCCCTCCATCGAGGACGCATAAGACGGAGGCGGCGGATGTCGAGACAAGAGACGGTCTGCTTGAGCTTGCTGTGCTTGATGCATTGCGTACGCATCATATTGGTCGAAGACGCCTCCGTTCCCGTAATACCTATGATTTAAACTAAGCCATTCACACCGAGATCCACATTGAAAGCTCATAGTATTAACGAAGACGAATGACTAACATAACACTTAGGTTCTTATTACTAGACACAAAATTTTCAATGATAAATATTTAAAAGTTCAATTAAGACAACTAATAACTTCTATGTAATATCAGGACTATGAGAAAAGCCATGCATTTGTAATTCATATCTTATTTAATTATAATAATAAATTATATTTATCGAAAATTAGCTAATTGAACATTCATTTAGTTCAAATTTTGACCTGAGGAATCTGATGAAAGTCTTTAGTAAAAATAATTGAATTATATATATGAAAGATCATCGGATTCATTAAATATTAATAATTCTGATTAAAAATAACTTTGAAATATGAATGAATTTATGCATTGATTTTTGAACATACCCTCTAATATTGTTGTCCAAACAGTTTCCATTTCCATTGGTAAAAGGAGTTTCAGGGGGTTCGAGACTTGACTCTCTTTTCACTCCATATTGCGGAGGCGGAGTTCCATCGCCGTAACTGTCGTTCATGTCAATGCTCTGAAAGTTCAAATCAAGTTGGAATTTAAATAAAACATTTCTATATTGTGCATTTCATTTCTATTAAATATAAATAAAATGAAAATAATTACATTTGGAGATCTCATTTCTCCATGATTCATTATGTGTTCTCCTTGCTCAATGGCAATATTTCGCTGACGTTCTCTCGTTAGATTTGGAACGCGAGGTCGTTTCTTGATTCGAGCTCCGTTATCTTTTGGCTTATGCGGCTAAAAATGAACATTTTAAAATTATTTGCTGACAATGAGAAAGTTAAGTAGTTAGTTAAGTAGTTAGTGTTGATAAGTGTTGTGTGTGAAGTGAAGGTATAAAAACACAAAGTGACCAATGGGTGAAAAAGAGAGAATTATTATAAATATAGTGAACTTACTTGCAAGTCCATTGATTGAAGCTTTGAAATAGAGAGAGAAATACAAAAGAAATACAAGAATGAGAGATTTCATATGAGAATATGAAAAAGAAAGAAAAGAAATTAAAATATTTAATTACCTTTCTAATGGCTTTTTTCTCCGTGTCCTTCAACATTTCCTGTCGCCAAAGGTCGAAGAAGTATGAAGGGTCTGTGTAAAATTTTAATCCATCCTTTCCATCGTCCCGGAATTTATTGAGGTTTTCTAAAGGCGGAGCTCGGTCGCATTTGGCATAAGTTTTCATCATTGCGACAGATAGAGAGGTTCGAACAACGACTTGCTGATCAAATGTCATTGAGCTTTGGAACGGTTTCGTGTTCAAACTCTCATGCATCGAAGCTGTGAAATGTCAATAATAGAATAATATTAGAAACTTGTAGGTCAATTACACTGATAATAATACTACATTAGCATTTCCAGTATTGAGAATGGTAAGTCGATTTTTCCGTTGTATGAATGAATGAAACAGGTATGAGAATCAAATGGAAAGTGAAAAAATGAGACAATTACATTCTTCATGTTGTCCATCTAACTGAATCACTTTCACTGCCAACCGATCAATTCTGGCTTGTAAATTCGAAGCTCGTCCTGCAATCTCCGTTCCAACTCGAATTAACGAAGTGAACAATTCTTCTGCGTGTTGACTCAATCTACAATAAAAATTTTAATTAACAACCAGAATTTTTATATACAAAAATACAAATGGCACTTTTATTGATCAAATACTCCAAATTTTAGCCAATTGGCATTGGAGAATATAATGAGTCAATTTCAATGTAAATTCGAACAATTAGATGATTTCTCATGATTTTGATGATTCATAAAACATAAAAAAGAGGTTTAGTCATATAATGACGGTTGTGCTTACGATGACAGCTGTAAGATCACATTTGAAAGGGTTCCATTGGCCACAGCTTCAAGATCATTTTGAACCGGAAATCGGTCCGGGAGTGTCCCCCTCGACACGTGAGGAGGATTGACGATCCGTAGAGGAAGGGGCATCTTTAATTACAATTTTTAATCACCCTTCCGTCCTCCGACTTTTCATAAAAACATGATCAATTTTTGACAACTTGACTCACTTCCACTCGCCACTTAAACTTAAATGAGCTTTTAGATCCCCAGCACTGATCAATCCTAGCTAGTTATGATAGCTATGAATCACTCACAATATTTGTCTTTTCATTCCATTGTCAATGAGGATAATTAGGATGTGATGTCGTAGCAGTCCAGGAGACCAAAAGGGCCCTGGCCTCTTAACGAGCTTAAGAGCCCAATGGGTTCAACAAAGGGGGAAAAGGCGGTTTTGGTACTCAGCGTCTCTTGGAGTGGAAAACTGGTAAATGATGGAGTCGAAGGATCCGAGAGACCTTCATTTAACTAATGAGGATTATAAAGGCATGTTAAATAGAAACTGATTTTGATTGCAATTGTTATGAAGGAGAGGAGTCGATGAGGAGGGGGAGGAAAACTCCTTCAGCTTCCTCCCTATGCTTTATACACTAGGAGGTTCAGGCTGACTATAACACGGCTTGCAATGACAAAATGCGCAGGGTTTCGTTTACATTCAATAACGCCAGTTAGGAGAACTTGAGATTTTCACAGAATCTTCAACACGCCAAGTATTTCTTAGTTTCTTTTATCATGAATCGTTAGGTTGCTAATTTGATTTAAATACCGAATTGTTGATAGAATTTAATTGTTCATTTCAGATTCAGATCCAGACGACTAGTGAGAAATGGTGTTATAACGAGATACCCGAAAGATGTACAACGTTACAACGCAGCATGTTATAAGGGTAAGGTGTATATTAAGAAAAACGTTTTTTAATACGCGTTCGTTTATGGAATTAATGGAATTTATAGTAATTATTATAAATATTGTTAATTTATAAAGCTTTTGATTTGTTGCCTAAATAAATAAGATTAATTTATTTGTTTATCTTACGAAATGAGGATATCATGTCATATTAATTATTCCGCTCAATTTTTATTTAGAATACAACCGGCTACGACCCATTATATTTAAAGACAAAGACAACAAAAACACGAAATTTTTTGACATTCATTATTCAAAAATAGAAAGATAAGAGTCTTGTCAAATGTAAATGTCAAATGCTCATTTCTCATCAATATAATAGGAAGGAAAGAAATCATAGTTATCCATATATTATTTATTCTTAACGACTTCAATGTTTCTTATAAAACTCGCAATCAACCAACTGAAGGCCATCATCATCATCTTGTCATTGTCAAGTTTCTCGAGTCGAGGCCTGGAGCCTTCCGTCAAATTGATAAGTCCAAAGCTGAAAAAAATGAATATATAAATTTACTCAAACCCCTTTTAAGGGAAGAGAAATATGTTCCATGTGGTTTAAGGAAATTTATTTTGAGTTAAGATTGTAGGTACCACATTTCCTAAACCTATATATTCAAATTAACGGCTTTTGCAATTATAAAAATTATGATTTGCAACTAGAATAAATTAGTTTGCAATTAGTAAATATTATTTCGGAGAATTAGTTAATTTAGCATAAAAACAATTCATGGATGTAAGGGTAAGGGAGGAGTTAATCCCCTTGATTCACCTATTCTCATACATGTATTTTTCTATGCCGCATCATGTATTTCTTCATGTCAAATTGACAGTCTCTTCAAACTTCCATAGCAAATAATTTTGCTATGTTGTTTAATGTTAAAAGATGATGTTTTGTCCGTAGTTGTTTACTCTGAATTCCTAAAATAGTCTTAAGCCTATTTATACAGTAAATGCGCTTAAATTTAACAAACACGTTTATGTTACATTACTTTACGTTAACTTAATTTACATTTATAAATATTAATTATTATTCAATATGTGACATCATAAAATTTATTTAATTAAAATAAAAGTTGTTTTATTACTATTATATCTAATTGCAAACTTATTTATTCTAATTGCAAATCATAATTTTCATAATTGACAAAAGTCGTTAATTGCAAAGATAATTATTCACTAATTGCAAACGTAATTATTGTAATTGCAAGTTAAATGCATGCCTAAAATATTTATAATTATTTTTATCATTAATTATTATTATAATAGTTTGAAAAACTATAACTATCTGTTTGACAATGTATTTACTATTAATTTATTTTATTGTTAATCAATTTAATTAAATAGGGAGACACGTTTTGATTATGGGCAAAGTTGACGGAATGAGCGGAAATGAAGATCGTGGAGGAATTCATGAATTAATTGGTTTAATTTGCTTTGCGCATTCTGCTTATTTGCATTTGCATCGAAATCACTAGAAAATTCGATTGCTTGCGAATTATTGCTTTGATCTCAGATGAATATTACAAATACATAAATCTTGATTTCAGCGAACTTAGCTTAATTGTTTAAGAAATTAAATGAATATTTTATCAATTTATTCTATTTAAACACTAATTCCTTTATTACTTTTTATTAATGTTATCAATTGTTTTTTTTAGATTTACTAAGCCAAGATTCGAACAACTCAAGGGCTTCATCATGTCCGTTTATTATAAAGAGGGAATTAAGCTTTGACCAGAAGCAATTTCAAAGCTGATTGTTTCCACTGGCCAAGATATCCTTCATATTCTTCATATTCTTCATCAGCTTCAAATGTACAATGACATTGCGAATTCTCATGGGAATTTTTATGCGAGGTTCAATTTATTTATTTTTCAATATTGAAATTGAAATTATTTCATTTCCCATGTCTGATTCAGTTATCTTATGAATTATGATTATGATGAATATGAATAAATGCAATATTACTATATTAATACACAATTTTCTATGCAATTGATCTTTATTGTTCTTTTAATTGTTTGAATTCAAACTATGCATTTTTCAAGCTAATTTGTATCAATATTATATATCTAACAATAAGTACATGATTGTATTATATAGGAAAAACAGTTGCATATGAATAGGTATACTTATTTACTTGAAATATATATTCTGTAGTAAACTATAATTCATAATTACAGCTAATTTCTAGTTGTATTTTAATAGGTAATACAATACAAACATGAGGAAACATGTAATTTTTAACATATTTAAAAATAGAATTAATTGACAAATAACTTTATATTTCCTCATAAAAAAACTATAATAATCATTAAAGAGACGACTGAGGAATTTCGTGAAGAAGTCTATAAAGAGGAATTTCAATTTGAGCTTTAAATCTGACATGATCATACATCATTTAATATTCTCGTTCTTTACGTTTTTATTCTTTAGTTATATTTTGAATGCTTTTTTGTTTTAGAAAAGTCTTGTAAAAAGTCTATTTGAGTCTATCCATATGGTAGGCTTTCCTTAACTTGCTATTTATTACTAAATTATGTACTTATTTATTATTACTGGGATCAATTATTCGTATATTTGGCATTTAACTCAAATGCTTAACATAAATAGTTTGTTTTAGTAATTTTTATATATTAATAATAATACTTGCTTTTACATTTAGTTTCTTCGATTCTAAAATTACAGTCTAACGGTCTAACCTTTGGTTTCAACAATTGACAGTTACAAATACAATACAAATAATATATTTAATCCATAAACGCCATAAACTATGAATTATAGTATATTTAGTAATTGTTCTTTACATTTTACTTCTTATAACATGAATTTATAAAAGTTTGAATAATAATTTATAATTAGAAAATTAAAAAATTTGAACTTTTTATATAATATATTTGGTCCTTAATATCAATAATTAAACCGGTATAGACTATAGAGAGTGTATGCAATTGAGTAACATTTGACAAAACCTTAATTATTTAACAATTTTAATTATTGCCACGACACACTTGAGACGCTATAATTTCGTACAAGGCAAAGTTTAATTTTCTAGCCATTATTATAAATATTAGGTAATATATTTAATATTAAATGGAGTATTATTGAAGGCCAAAGTTGAAAGAATTATGAAGGATGGAAAAGTTTTCTTTACTGTGACGTAGTATTAGTAGTTCGTTTCATTTTTCATCTTTTTCACATGACCTGTAGGATCTGTGATGCTTCGAAGGCCGTTCCTGGCAGAAGAATAACTGGAGAAGAGACGTGACCCGCTTCGAGGCAGAGCATATTTGGAAACTCGTCGTCTCCAAAATCTGCCAATTCCTTGGCTCCCTCGGCCCACGGATTCCAAACGACAGAGTCGGGGAAATTATATTTTTGGACCCGCATCTTCCTCCCGCTAACAACATTGGTGATGATGTGCTCTTGAGGCGTATTTTGGTAAACGCGATCCGTCCATTCGTTCACTTGAACCACATCTCGAACCTCCTGGTAAACAGTTGACTCACGAGTCTTTAAAAAAAGTTAAATCAAGGTTAATACAACTTGTAATTTCTCACTTTAATTCAATCGTGGCCACTCGCAATGAAAAATAGAAACTGTAAGGAGACGGCATTCGGCACTTAGGGGAAAGCAGGGGAATGTAATTGCTTTCCCCTGTTGTTTCTATTTTTCTTTGAAGGTGGTTAGGATTCAATTGAAAAACTATCGAAAAATTTTGAATTTTAATCATATTTACTTTGTCAATGAATGTGCACCCATGAAGTCCAGTAATTTGACAACGACGAACATCCGGCACTTTGAAGTACGTGTGAAGAAGAAGGTTGAAACTAAATGTGAGATCCTTCGATGGATTATACACGCAGATGTTGAAGTGAAGTTCCTTCTCACGGAGTATCAATCTGTAATATTATAATTTAATTAAGTATTACATCGTCCATTTAATTTTTCAAGATAATTCAAAAGAAAGCGATTTAAATTAACTAATAAATTATTAATACCTATATTTTTATATTAAAAAATATTTTATTTTTATCGGCCTATCAATTGATTCACTCATTATTTTAAAGAGATTTTAAATACCAATTGACCATTTTATATAAGTCTCTTTTGACACTCCCTGAATCATTAAAATAGATTCGAAAGTAACACAGAGACTGTTGAAAAAACAGTTTATCTAATCCATAAATATTGCATAGAAGAATTCTAATACATGAATTATTTTTTAGCACATTTACCTGTACGTGAGTCTGAAAGGAAAATTCCACATGGAGCGGGTGAAGTCGGAGTCCATGAGTGAGAACACAGCCTCGACATCTCCTGAAGGAAGCCGTTCTGGACTTTTCTCCAAACTCCACCGGATGATCCTCGCAAACCCGTGCTGTGGTCCATAGTTCCATTGGCCAAATTGAGCTGAAAGAAGAGAAAATTAAACATATGTGGTATCTTCTTTAAGGGATCTACTTACGAAAGACGAAGGGAATTCCTCCTCTTATCGCCTTCTTCCCATCAAACTGAGCTTGCTTTGACACAAACAGCTGCTCTTGATTGTTTACTCGCCAAGACACCACTGTCGCACCTGAATGGTAATTAAAATTTTAATTAAAATTTCTCTAATGATTTCATTTTTCTCCAAGATTTATTAAAAACGCAGCCTCTTTATTATCTTTTAATTTCTTTACAATTATGCAAGCATTTGAAGGTTTTTTTGTTTGTTTAGGTTTTTGAAAATTAATTCTTGATAAATAAAATTAATTGTATGTAGTGATTATAAGATATAAGGCTTTAAATGTGTAAAATTTAATAGGATTTCACTAATATGATCTCAGAGATGTATCGATCCTCTAGTCTAAATTATTTAGCTAAAAATGAAGAAATATTGGAATTTTAATAATTTAAGTGCTAACCATGTTGGTTGATCGTGCAGGTCGTGTTGTTTCCTCGGTCGAGGACGACGACCGAAGTTTGTGCAGCCATTGATTGAGAACTCTTCTGAGCTGAAGAGTTGAGAATCTCCTGAGGGGGTGAGAGAGAGGGAAGAGAAGCATCAACAAATCTCAGCTCAGTGCTTCGCTCTTCTGCCGTCCCTCGCAAGGTCTTCCTCCCCTTCTTCTCTTCTCTTCTCTTCTCTTCTCTTGAGGACGGAGATCCGACACTCAAATTCCCTCACGAACTCTCCATATACCCATCTTTTTATCTCCCTCTCCTTATGACTTATCATTTCATATAGGAAAATATGAATAATCTTTTATACAAGAGAGAATTGGAGATCATCCATCATAAATGGAAACATAAACGAGATGTTCAATTTTCACTGCCAACGAAGAGATGGAATATTCAAAATTTCATTTTTTTCTTACATCTCTCTCACTTCTTTATACCCAAAAACTCTGAGCTTTATCCAGAAAATTCCTTATAGCTACCTAATCATTTTGAATTTTTATATAATTTTCCATTATCTCCCTTTTAATGAATAATCAAAAATGAAATGCTAAATGTTCCTACTCGTTGAGAGGCATCTTGAGAAAAAAAACAGCCTTGCTACTAATAAACGTTAATTAAGAACTCTTTGTTCATATAACGTTTTTTCCTTTTTTATCCTGCTAACATGTACGAGGGAAATGATGGGGAATGCAAGAAATTAGTTACATTCATCTAATCGATTGTGGGAGAAAAGGGAGAATTTTATATAAGTGGCTTGGAAGTCTGTAAGAGAAACTCTATAATTTTGATTTCCCCTTTGGTCGTCTCCCCCTTTTGTTTCAAGCTTCCAAGGCGGGGGGTTGCCATCTCGATCCATTGATCCCCCCAAGCTAACCTTGCAGTTGCAAGGAGCATCAGGAGCTGTGGCCGTGTGGAAGAAGGGTTTGGTTCTTCGGGGGGCCAACCCTTGTGTTCGAATTGAGTATATGAAATACATAGATTTTCGTATCCCTCGATGCCTGTTGGATTTTCGGCGTCGGTCCGCCTTCCCCCATTTTGCATTCCGTCTCCAGTCGGAGGAGGAGGAGGAGGAAGAAAATGGCAGCGCCTTCAACACCCGCCCTGACAAAGTACCCCTCTTCCCTTTGACCCCTTATTGCCCCACTCTCTCCCACCTCCCTGTTACCACTCCATGAACTCACATATTATTCCCCTCATTATTGATAAGCAACCTCATTTAAAGAGACCCACTTCATATTATTACCCTTCTTCATAAGATCCTACTCTCTTTGAACAGATTTCCTCCCAAGTCACCTCCACCGGATTGTTTTACAGAGGAGGAATAATAAGCCTCATTTCGTCGTCAACTTTTAAAAAAAAGTTCTTTGTTCCTTTCAAGGTCTGCTCTGGAAAAGTGAAGGTGGTGAGGAAAAGTGAAATTCGAGAAGGGAACTTCGAGGAACTTTTAATTCCATTCCGCTTTCATTTATAATCCTTCGGGTGTAAGTTCAATTGAGGATCTTTTAATGGCTGCTGCGGCTGCTTGTTCTGCACGTAAGACAAAAATCATTTTAATTGAACGTTTCAGACCTACATGGTCATTTGATTTATTTTTAATATTTATGGATTTGTTTAATAATTTTGAACTTTAACGCCATTGTTTTTATTTTAATAATTTCATTATTAGCACATTATATCCAATAAATAAAAAGTTGAAATCGCCATTTTCTCAATTTCAAATTTTCAATTAAACTCAATAGTGATAATTTTAATTTTTGTAGGTTTCTGAAAATGCTCGGATTGTCAGGCTTGGAAACTTCAAAAGCAGTTTACAAGAGATCCAGGAGTTTGGCGTAAGTTTCATTTTTTAATTGAGCTTCATTGTATTATTTAGTTAGATATAATACATAGTTTTTAACGAATAGCCTACAAGTAAACATGATTAGAAAAATTGAGGTGTGGATCTTTGTTAAGTCAAATCATTCAATGTACATAAGAGAGGTAAAAGCATCTCATTAATTGTTTATCTCTTCTTAACGAGGCTCTTGTTTATCTTGGAAGTTAAGCACTTTATATGATATTCCACTCTCTCCATAGATTTCTTGAAGCTGAAAAGGCGTTGTTGATGTTGACTTAAAAGCTACAAGCATCGAAGCATGATTATCCCATATTATTTAACGGCCAGCTTTCGAACATTTTACATAGATCTATAGATCTTTGATCCGCCTCCTTGTCGTTTAATTATAAATTCAAGTTTTTTATCTTCATATTTCTCCTAGCTTAATAGCTCATTTACCCTTAAGACGAGGAGAAAGACAATGAGTGAATGCAAAACATCCTGAACTCAATATCATGTAGAGTATGAAAAGGAAAAAAGAGAATATTTAGATTTGATACGAAATTGCCTTCTACTGTTAAAGTTGTACAAGCTATGTTTTATTTCTTGGATTAAATATGCATGCGACGAGATGCTCAATTATTAATTTTATATAAAAATTTAATAAATGGGGAATCCGAGGAGTACTAATATGAAATATGAACAATGATCCTCTTATGAGTTTTTTCTCATTTGAGTTAATTAATATTCCTCCCGTGGTTAAATTGTTTGAAGTTAATAAATTAATGCTCGCCGTCTCCCACTTGTGATTCATATCTTCGTTTCCACATGTGAGGAAAAACGACTTTGCTTTTGTTTTACATCCAATTTACAAGGCGGAACAATTTTTTACCTTGATTATGAATTTGACAAGATGTTAACTCGGTTCTTTTATTTCGCTCAAGAAATACAATTTGCTAGTATATTTTACATAAGGAATTTTCCAACATTCTTTCATAAAGATTTTGTTTTATTGTTTTATATATATATAGGTAAGATTATGGAGGCTAATTATATTCAGATTTGTTTCATTTCATTACTCGTATTTAAATATATTTTATTAAGAAGAGTTCCCATTTGAAGCTAGCTATAAGGGTAGTCTTTAATTTCAATTAATCAGAAATATTCATAAAATATGGTTGGAAAAATGTAAGTTAATAAAAAATCATTATTTGTAGGTCGGATGAGGACGAGTTTGGCGGCGGCAAATACCCAAGAATGGACGAGGAGAACATTCAAGACAAGGAGCGCTTCGCCAGGTAAGTTGTTAGCTTCCTGAGCCAAGTCCCTCTCCCTTTACTCTCTATTTTGTCGCTTCGTTTTGCACCCAAATGCAGGGAGAATCATTGCGAGATCGAGCGTCGACGGCGGAACAAGATGACGGCCTACATCACGGAACTCTCCGACATGGTTCCCACTTGTTCCGCCCTGGCGAGGAAGCCCGACAAGCTCACCATCCTCCGAATGGCCGTCGCCCACATGAAGAACTTGCGAGGTAAGCTCACTACTTTCCTTCGTCTGGTCGTGGTTGGTCGTCGTCGTCCTGTGCATGCCTTGAACTCTATACAATTTTCTATAATGACACGAGTAGGAAATATGTACACTGTTTTTGGAGGACAACCAGTTGTCGTTGGATTTAATTTTGATGATGGGGAAGGTACAGGGAACACGAGTACAGACGGAACCTATAAACCCTCCTTCCTCACCGATCAAGAGCTCAAGCACTTGATCCTCGAGGCAGCCGATGGATTCCTTTTTGTTGTCTCTTGTGATTCGGGGCGAATCATTTACGCCTCCGACTCCGTCACACCTGTCTTGAACCAAGCACAGACGGACTGGTTCGGCTCTTGCATCTTTGACCATCTCCACCCCGAGGACGTGGAGAAAGTGAGAGAGCAGCTCTCAACCCAAGAGCCACAGAACACTGGGAGAATCCTGGATCTGAAAACTGGAACAGTGAAGAAAGAAGGACATCAATGTAATTTCATTGTGATTTACCTGTTAATCATTATTAAAGTTAAATTTAAACTTAAAATGTTGTTAATTGTAGCATCGATGCGATTGTGCATGGGATCGAGACGAGGATTCATCTGTCGAATGAAAGTCGGGAACGTTCATCATGAAACGATGGGAAGTGGACATTTGAGCCGAGTGCGGACGAGAAACACATTGGGGCCATCGCGAGATGGTTTGAACTACGCCGTCGTTCATTGCACTGGCTATATCAAAAACTGGCCGCCTTCTGGGATGGAGCGGGGTGACGATGGGGATGGACACGCACATTGTTGTCTGGTTGCCATCGGGAGACTTCAAGTGACATCGGCTCCGAATACTTCTGACCTGACGGGTTCCTCCTCGGCGGCGGAGTTCATCTCGAGACACTCGGTGGATGGGAAATTCACATTTGTGGATCAGAGGGTGATGGGGTTGTTGGGCTACACGCCGCAGGAGTTGTTGGCCAAGTCCTGTTTTGACTTTTTCTTCCCGGAGGATCAGACACACATGAAGGAGAGTTTTGAACAAGGTGAGTCCAATTTGATTCCTATCGGGCTTTCATGAGGAAATGGAGGGAGTTTTCATTTGAACATCGCGTGTGAGGGTGGATGGATGTGTAATTGCTAAATCCGAGTTCCGGATATATATTTCATTATTATGCTCAAAAGGCCCTTTTAAACCAAACACGCAGTTTGTCAGAATATCATTTTGCCGTTGAATTTTATTTGGAATAATTATTTAATTCTAAATATTCGACATAAATTATTTAGTTTATTTGCTCTCAATCTGTGTGTTATATTGAATAAAGGACTCTACTGAAATTAAAATTGTGCGTTCATCGAGATGTTAATTGCTTATAAAATAAAGAAGCAAAGTGAATTAAGAAGTTTTTTGAGAATTTGAAGATGGTAGGAAATGCCCAGGTGTGTTTGATAGTTATTTGATGGGATTGAGGGGAAAGGAATTGTCTGATTGGAATGAGAGATTAGGAAAGTCGGAAATGTATGTATTTATTTCTCATTTATTTCTCCTCTACTTAGGTCTCATTAGTTTTTATATGGATTGTCCACTCTTGCGTGTGATCCTAGAGTGTTCGGAAATTGAAGGGTCTTTTTTATAGTGTTGAAGCTGAAAGGGCAGATGATGGTCTTCCAGTACCGGTTTAGAGGGAAGAACCGCGAATGGGTTTGGCTCCGAACTTCTGCCTTCGCCTTCCTCAACCCCTTCTCGGATGAGGTCGAGTACATCGTCTGCACCAACCAGTCTCTCAATTCTGCCAAGTTTGTGAACAAATATTTCATAGTCAATATTGACATAAAACCTTGTGTTTATTTTTTAAGTATACTATAACAATACATTTTATAAAAAAGATTTAAATAAGAGAGAATGTTGTTTAGAGCTTTACAAGCATCACATGAAGTTGGTAGTGAGAACAACAATCCAGCAGGCGGTCACGGAGTCGGTGGGACATTTGGAGCAGCTCCAGGCCTTGACTATTCCATGAGATATAGCTATGAAGGTCATCAGTCCTCGAGTCCGATCAGCTATTCTCCGGCTCAACCTGGGTCAAATGCTCCGCCCACGGAGTCACCAGGCTCTGTGTTGAGCAGGAACACGAAGGTGAGCACGAGTCCCACACCTGGGGCCGTCGCTTGGACAGCGGGTTCACAACACCTACGACAAGTGAGTTTGGAAATTATCATATAAATGATCAACTTTTTTGAGCCATCATTGAGTGACGATGTTCTTTTGTTCGTTCGTTGCCCTTAGAGATGATCTGTATGAAATTAATTCTGTCTGTCACATAAAAATGATTTTTGAGGGGAGAGGTGAGTGTGAAGAGCCTGAGGGTCTTCCCACTCCCTTTTCATTCCTTCAAGTTTTTAATTGAGTTTCCTTGTACCTAGTCGGGGACCGAAGGATACCAACAATACAATCAGATGAGCCCGACAAGGTCACCAAGTGGGCCAACATACACGCAGTTGAACACTGGTCCAGCTCGAACTCCCGCACCACAAAACTCTCATCCTCAGCCGCAGTACACTCAACATCCAAGACCTCCACCAACTGGTAATTTTAGATTTCTATTTATTAACAAAGCTATCTGAAATAATTAATAGTTTGAATTAATTTGGTCTTAGTTTGAAATATAAATATTAAATTGGCAAATTTTTTAATTAATTAACTAATTTTATTTAAATAGCACCAGAAGTTTGGCAATGGCAAAACAGTGGCGCTGGCGGTGAAGGAAGCGGCGGAAATCCAGCAGCTCCTCAGCCTGGTCCACCTGGCCATCCACAAGGGCCCGAATTGCAAGACATGTTGCAGATGCTCGACCATCACTCGGCAAATGCTCCTTTTGAAGATCTTAACATGTTTAATGCTAACTTTGAGTAATGATGAAAGTTAAAACTTAAATGTCAAAGTCACATTTAAAGAGAATTCAATAATATTGGAGTTCTCACACTATCAATGATTTTTACATATTAAATTGAAAATACAATTCTTATTCTGTACATGATGTATTAATTCCAAGCTGAGATTCAATTTACAATTTTCAATACATTGCAAGAGAGTTCTCTAACATAAAAGCAAATTAAAACTACATACAAAAAGTAATTTAAATGCAAATGAAACATACAAAATTCCAACACACTAAATAATTACTTAAGAATTGAACCCTGTAAATACAGTTTTTATACAATTAATTTGTTTCGACGGTCTGGAAATTTACCAATTCAAAAATGGATCATATCAAAAATGAAATTACATTTTAATAGGCTTTTAGTACTTTAAGCTTAGGCTAATAAATACATGTACTTATTAACTATAAATCTATAAATTGGAATGCGGTTAAGGATTTTAAAAGGCTAGAGCTGTGCAACATCACTGTTAATTTGTTAAATGTACATTAAAAACTAATCGAAGAATACGTATTATGTGAATATACTTATTAATGAAATTGTACCATTTAACCTAAAGCTAGTTAAATTTAGTGTTTAATGCGGAGGCTCTATAATTTTTTGAGCGAATGGCCATACATGGGTAATTTTTGTTAAATAATACATTTGTACAATATTTACACAAGTATTATAAATGTTATTTTAATTATTGACTATACATTATTTTAACGTTTCTATTAAGTTTTTGGAACTGTAAAGGGTTAGAATGGCATATCATGTAGAAGACGGAAAAGCCATATAAAGTGAGGATTGAACTCGCATAGTGAAAGTTGGGACTTTTTTCCATAATTGTTTTAATTTTTAATCTTTCATTAATTGTTAAAACATATCAAGACAAAGTTGAGAATAGAAATTCACATTAGCATTTAGAATAAATAGATATGATAAGGAATAGTTAAGAGCTTTTTTACACAATTTAAATTAAAGTTAATATTCAATGATGACTTTCTCACGGTTCCATATCCACCTATTACTACAATCTAACTAGCTAAACTACTTGTAACTTTAAGGTTGTAATATTAATTGTGTTACCCTTTACGAGAGGTGAAAAAAGAACTTTCATTCGCTTCCTACATATCCCTCAGACATATTCAATGTTTACAATGTTTTTCCTTTATTTTACATTTTACATCTCATTTTAAATATATAAATATTTTAGTTTTTAATTACATTTTTAAATTACACATAACATGAAAAGCTGTAATATTCGTAAAATTCCTATTTAACAACCACGACGCACAAAAGGAAAAAAACTGTATCTTTAACGAACTAGTATTATTACTTCATTATTTAATTACGTTAGTTTGGGTTTCATTGTTGATTTTTAAATATTAAATTGTTTTAAATAATTTGTTCCTACAAGTATTATTAAATGGGTCGAGTTTGTAATATCTTTTGTAATGAAATTGATGTAAAAGGCATTGTGGAGCTGATTTAGATTGAAAAGCTTCACTTATTTTTAATATATGACTGTTAAGTTTGGGTAAATCACGTAACATTTACAATATTATTGTGAAAGGACCGTGGTTTTCTCTTTTATTTTTATTTTACAAATGATCATTTGAAACTTGTAATGGGTAAAATTGATTTTAAACGAGGAAATAAAAGCAACTTGGTTTCATAAATCAAAAAGTTAAATATTTTATTGCGTTCGAGATGAAAAGTTCTCTTGTTTCAAATTTGACAATGAGGCTGATGAGAAGCGAGGACTTTTGAGAGAAGTTTTAAATCAAAGTTTCATAATTTCATAATGATGAGTCCCATAAGGATAAGTTTGAGAAGTGAGCGGTGCGGATTAGAGAGTTAATTACCCTTACGATGCTCACCCAAATTACCATAAACTTTTCACAGATGAGTTTTCCTTTTATTCTCGAAATTTAAAACGAAAGTAAACTCGATTACTCAATTCAACTTTTCTGCTCACATTCAGATTTAACCGTTAAAATATATTATGTACATAATAAAATTTTCATTTCATTTAAATGTTTCAATCTTTTAAGCTATTTATTCTCTTAGGCTGTTATTTGGCGGGATTGATTTATTAATGTTTTAAATTCTTTGCATCATATAAAAGCAAAAGGTTAAAATGATGTTAATGTAAATAATATACACCTATGTTTTGTATAGAAGATATGGAATATTGCATGTTTTAATGTCTTTATAGGATTTGCACGTTAGTTGGGTCGGTTGATTACCAGCTGCAGTAAAAGCCCATATATATGTAATCAGAGAGAAGAATCTAAAAAAGGCTATTGTGAGGTCGTTCGACCATTGCGGAGCATTGTGTTGACGTTGATCTGATGGATCTAATTCCTGGCGTTTGATGTGGACCAGCCGGGAACCGGTTCTCCGAACTCTATTAAGGGACCCGGGTGAAAGAGAGATGAGTGGGAATTTTCCCCCTCCCATTTGTCAAAGAGCTGAGTGGAGGAACCGACGACCATCAATTTTGGAACCCTTCAAGCCCTTAAGCCTCAACCCCACCAAACACTCAACTCCTCTTTTTCCCACGTCGTTCTTTTATTTGCCATTTTGTTTTAATATTATAATTCTATCTATACTTAAAGGTTATGTATTCCTTATTTTCACTATTTTGAATTTTATTAAAGTGGGCAAGCTGTAATAATTGTCCAATATATTAGACATGTTTATTATAGCTCAATGGGCAGTTTGGGGCATTGGAGAGACAAAAAAATAAATAAATAGCGAAATTATTCAAGTGTTGGGGAATCGAGTGAAGAATTGTAAATGTGGTAAAGGAGGGCTTTTGGAGGATAATTGCATCTCATGGGATTGTGAATCTTTTCAAGGCTAAGCCGATTGTAAATTTCTTTCTTGAGAGAGCTGGGGAGTAATTGTGGGGGGAAGATGGGCTGAAACCCACATTCACTCACTCGCCTTTATCACATTGGCGGATCTCTAAATGCATCCTGAGTAACAAAAGAGAGGAATGCAATGAGAGTCTCTAGAGCCCTTCTTTCTTGTTTCATCCACAATCCTCAAATCCTCGACTCCTCAGGAATCAAAGGAAATCAACTTTGCTGACAAATTAAAATGAATGGTTCGAGCTCCTTCAACTCTTTCAATGAATGCCCTTTGCTCCCACGCACTTACAAATCAATATAAAGTCATGCTTCATTTCCTTTTTTATATTCAAATGCTCAATTTACGATCGACTTGTTTCATTACAAATTAATTAACTCAATTAATTATGTATTATGTTATGATATTAATTACTATTTATTTTAAAATCATTTAAATGATGAATTTTTTAAAATACGTTTTTTTATTATTTTTATTCCGCCTTTTCTATGATCTCCAAAGACTCGATCGACTCGATCCTTAATATTTAGATATAGTCCTCAATCTCCTCCAACATCTCCTTCAGGATTTTCTTCTTCCAGTAAAAGAATTAAAAAGTCAAATTAACTTTTAAAATATTTATAAATGTTTTTAAACGAGTTTTAGAAGTTTGTTAAAATTACATCATTATATTAAATATTTCGCTCAATTTTTATTTAGACTACAGCCGGCTACATTTAAGTTTTAAGACAAAAACACACGAACTTTTTTGACATTCTACTTTTAAACAACTTTATGTGGATTATCTTATATGCGAGGTACAGTTTATTTATTTTAATAATATCGAATTAACCCTATTTTCCCTGTCAGATTCAGCAAGTTTATGACTTATGATAATATAAAATATAAATAAATGTAGGATAACTAGGTAAATTTTAGACAATTTTCTATGCAATTGATCTTTATTTTACTTTTGTTTGAATTCAAACTATGCATTTTTCAAGTTAATTTGTACCAATAGTATATAAATATCTAACATTAAGTACATGATTGTATTATATAGGAAAAATTGTATTTAATAGGTAATACAATACCAACATGAAGAAAAATCCACTTACGTTTTAATTCTTTAGTTATATTTTGAATACTTTTTTGTTTTAGGAAAGAGAAACGATAGAGAATGTATATATGTTTGTAATTTGAATAACATTTGTTAAGACAAAACCTTAAATATTTAACAATTTTAATTATTGCCAAGACACTCGAGATGCTATAATTTCGTACAATTCTGAGACTTCAAACACCTTCAATATATCCTCCAGCATTTTCTTGCTGTGAAAGAATGAAAAAATAAGTCAAATTAACTTTAAGACTCATTAATGCTTTTAAACGAGTTGGAGAAGTTTGTTAAAAGGTCTTTTCATTCCCATATTTTAAATACTTAACTAATTATATTACAATTTTAAAAATAATTAACTTGTTTGATTTTTTCAAGCTCGGATTGAATGCCAGATATTCTTTCGTTTAAATACGAAATGGCAGCTTCTCTGTCTAGTGCTCTCCCATTTTTCACATTTTCAAGTGCTCTTTTAAGAAATTCCAGGTCACCTTGTATAGAAGTAATTTTCCGCTGTCTCTCATTTCTCTCTCTCATCGACCTCTATCTCCAACGCAATAAGGCAAGTGCTCCAATTGACATAAGAATATATTTTAGAATATTGATTTTCAATGACCTCTACTTCAAATTCTCGTTTGTTTAAACCATGAACTTACAATTAGTTAATTTCTTAATTAAAAATTTTTTTGTACAAATATATAATTTATCAACAACCAAGCTGTTTCCTTCCATGTTGATAACAATTTATTTGGATTAGCTGAGGACTTGAAGAGTTTGTGAATGATCAGTGTTTTTGGTACAAAATTTGTAAACCATATAGTATTTGTAAATAATACGAGAAATTCTATTAGTTGAATTTCTTATTCAATTGAACCTTTTGCTGTTATTAAATAGTAAAAGAAATACTTGCAAGGTATATGAATTGCATTCATCGTTAATGAAGTCATTAATACAAGTTAGCTTAAATGAAGTTTTGTGTATAATATCTCTGAATCATTGTCAATTTTCTTGAGTCGAGTCCTATGGAGTCTTCCGTTAAATTGATAAGTCCAAAGCTGAAAAAAATGAATATATAAATTTACTCAAACCCCTTTTAAGGGAAGAGAAATATGTTCCATGTGGTTTAAGGAAATTTATTTTGAGTTAAAGATTGTAGGTACCACATTTCCTAAACCTATATATTCATATTTTCATATCTTATTTCATAAATCCATATTATTTTCATATTTATAAACATTTATACCTTTACCCATATAAAAAGGTTCTAAGCATTTAAGCTTAAAAGTTAAAAGGTATGTGAGCTTTGTTGTGGTCAAAACGACGAATTCCACCTTTTATTAATCATATCGATATTATTTATTACTTATTATTTATTGTTAGATTCAGGGAGGTTTAGACAATTTCGAAAATCAAAATAAATGTTATAAGTAATATTTCAACTTATTAACAATTAATATTTGGAAAATCAATTAGAATCTTGCCATAATAACTGTATAAAGTTATTTAATTTTCCTAATATTAATTAATAATTACTTGAGGTATTGCTAATAACATTTATTTTGATTTTCGAAGTTGTCAAACCTTCCTGAATCTCACAATATAAATTAATAAACTCAATTAAATACAATTAATTAAGCATTTAAAATATTTGATTCTTTTAAGGTAAGTTTTGGCATTTTGCTAGGTGATAAATATAATTAAAATTATTTTATTCTAAAACTCCATTGCTTCATGAAATGTAACAAGATAGTATGACTGCATATTTTATTTTGTGAAGAGATAATAAGTGAAATTGGAGAAATGAGATGAGAAAAAATGAGCGAACATAGAATGGAAAAAAATTGTTGGGCTAAAACGTGTAAATTTATTACCCTAGTTACATAATTAAGCATCAATGGTTAAATTTTTAATCATTGTTGAAATTAAAAATATATTTCTATTACATTTTCCGCAATGTAATTCTGAAGAGATCTTGTCAAATAAACTTTTCTCTAACTCTCACCCCTAAGGAGTTCAAGTCCCTTTTATGCGTGGTTTTTCTCCAAAAGTGATTTACAAACATTAAGCAGATTGCTTAATATGAACAAAAATGTCTATTAGTTTTTCCTCATTGAACCAATCATTCGAAAGTGATATTGGAAAAAATTGTAGCATTAACCGTGTAAATGTTCAGGTTCCTTTTATAAAGGGGTAAAAAATTAAGTAACACCTTAAATTAAACTTTTTTAGGTTTAGCATTCTGAAAGCAAAAGTATTATAATTGTACTTAAGTGTATTATCTTGAGTATCAGGTGTTACATTCTGAAGGCTTTCAATTTACATGGTGGGGATAGGAAAAGGAATTTTGATTTATTGACGCTGGGTACAAGTAACAGATGAGTGTAGATTGAAGGAAATGGCAAAAGGAAATTTGGAGTAGTTGAGTCGCCGATTTGTAAGATGAGAAATGAGAGTCTTTTGCGGTGAGGTTAGATGGGTAAGGAAGAGGAGGTGAAAGGAGAAATGATGTCATTGGCTTTCCCTCCTTCCGGATTATCATCTCCTCCATTTTCCTTACGTCTTTTCCTTCCGCTCCGATTCTCCCCAACTCGTCCACCACGGCTCCTTCAAATTGTACATGTGAGGGTCTTTAGATGCTCGGAGTAAGAGAGGCTGAGAGAGTCTCGAGATTTGAGTGAAATAAGGTAGAGGTTGGAATCCTCTTCTTCCACTTCACTTCAACTCCACCGCCATGTTCAGGGAAAGACCCGACTCTCAGTTACCTAAACTATAGAAGTAAATTCCTATAACCATGCTGGTATATTATTATGGCCTTTATTCAACCGATGCGAAGAAGAGCGAGGCAGGGGAAAGCAAAGGATTGGAGGTAGAGCCGGTGAAGAAGCTGAAGATGAAATCCGTTCCTTTCACCCGATACATCATCCTTCTTTTCTGCTCTCAAAATCCCCCCTCCTTTTCCACTTCACTACAATAGAAAAACGGGAATCTCATAAGAAATAAGAAATACACTTTTTTTTATCCGCTCTCCCTAAAAGACGCTTATGATCGTGGAAAATATTGAACGAATATTATATCGAAATACTACAAAACTACTTACATGTTATTACTTTAGCTTTTATTTAACATTTTTTTTAGAATTTTCGAATGTTTTATTTGATTTTTATTTATTGGATTGAAGTAAAATGCGATTTTGCCAGCTATTATTATCATTCGCTATTATTTAGTAAATAATAGCAAAAAATTGGTTTTATGAACTGATATGTGGGGATAAATTGTTTTAAAAGGATTGAAAAGTTTTATTGTCATGAATGGTTATTGATGTCTTGTTAGATGTAGAGGTGAAAAGATGGGATTTGGAGATATGAGAAAAATGTTTAGTAAATATTTATGAAGGGAAAGGAAGTGAAATGTGGAGAGAACCGTGAAGAAGATAAAAGGGAGAGAAAGAAGCCATTGAAAAGTGGAGGGCTCTTCAGTACCTCCGAATTTCCCCCATCGAATCTCCGAAAACTCCGAATGCCTCCGAGGGCAGGAAAAAGAGGGAAACAATAGGCTCCGAGTAGGAAAGTGAGGAAAAATGAGATTTTTATGGATCCACCTCTTCTGAATAAAGAAAAGTTTGTATGAAGTTGAGCTCATCGTGTTGGTTATCAGGGAAAGTCAAGGGGCCATTAGTGGGTTCATAAACGAGAGAAGATGAACTCGGAGTGTGAAGTAATAAGGAAGTTAAGAGCCAACTTTCAACCTCCGATTTTCAATTTATTCTCTCACTTAATGCTCCTCCTCGTCGTCACTAATTCAACTTTCTGGGCCGAAGGAGAAGATGAAGAAAACTTTGGAAGTTCGCGACTTCTAATTAATCATCATTTTTTTAATCATTGATATTTTAGAGTTTTTCCTTTTGAGAGGAAGTGAAATAGGAGACGGGAGAAATGGGATTCGTGGAGGGAATTGGGATTGTAAAGGGATCGCCTTTTATCCTTCACTTCTTTTCTCTCTGTTGATCCATTCGGGGGGTGGAGAAATCAATAGCCATCGAGAGAGATGTGTCTGTTTGCTCACTTCGGTCAAGATATCCATTAAATTGGGGCGATAGGGGAAAAGACCCACCCACTACGACTTTTTATCTCTCGCCCACGCCCAATCTCTTTTTATTTTACTATTATTTATTACATTTATTGGAAAAGCTCTTTTCACTCTACTTTCACTTCCATCTTCCACCATTTTCAAAAACTCAAACTTGTGAGTTAAAAAGACAAAATGGGAATATAAAACATTAAAGACGATTAATAATTCTTTTTCATTTGCCATTCAATTATGCATTTAATTAATTTCCGTATATTTTAAGAGTGTTAATGCAAGTATTAGTATACGCTCATGCACTCGAGTGCTTATTGTATGTATTTATCACAACTGCCAAGTATGAAAGGGCAATGGTAAACTGCATATTTTAGATTTTTATTATTGAATTTAGTGTATTAAATGCCACGAGGAAAGGCAAAGCTTATTGCCATTTTGTGATTTGGAGTCGAATGAGGGTTTTTACAACAGCATGAACATATAAAAATTCTTGATTGAGAATATGGAAAGGCCGTGCAATGATAAAGGGATTTTCGAGTGAGAGAGTTTCATACATACACGGCAGTAAATAAGTGTATGTATTATATAAAATAGAGCCATTAGGGATATGAAACTTTGATATATTCTACCAACTTCAAGTTATAGAGAATATAAGAAAGGATGTAAATATAAAAATGTTATTTGGAGGGGGATCTCCCTCGACTCCATGTGTTATGATTGCGTGTGTGTGTGAGGGACCGTTTAGTTGAAATTCATTCGACCGAGTCTCCCGAGGAATCGGAGGGACTTTTTTATGTCTATGCTAATTCAATTGCCCATTTCAAAACTCATCTTTTTCCTCAGTGATTGAATGAGGATGTTGGGGTTATTTCCTTCTCCGCCGCGAGTACCTGCGACAAGGCTTGAAAATCTCTTTTGCCCTTTAAACCACTTCAAATCACCACTTATCATAATGAAGCCATTAATAAAAATTCAATTTTTGATCAAGGGGAAGTTATTGATAACCCTTGGCATATCAAGTCTGGATCTTGGGATGGCTGAAATTAAAAGAGATGTGTGTGATGTGTGTAATCTCCTTTTGTCATCACTTTGGTAGTTGATGCGGGTGTGAGAAGGATAATGCGAGTCGACGGAGGGGAAATGGCAAGAGGATGTTCGGCTCAAGTAGATGATAGGGAAGGAAATGATGCGAATGTGATTGTGGAGCTCCTCGCGAGTTCCAGGCCAACAGGCCCTTTAATCCCACTTCATAATAGGCTAATGAGGGACAGACACCCTTCGGAACCCCAACAGCGCCCAGAATGAAGACATCCGAACCATCCAGATTCGACTTCACTAGTAGCCCATATAATGCAACAGAGAGACAGATGGTTTTCCCGGATTTTCCCCCATTTCCTAATCACGATCTGAGGAACAATAATGGGGAATCATGATTCGAAGGCGATGGTAAAAACTAAACGAGATCATTGAGAACTTACATAATCTCCCATAGCGCACCCATTTCGCACACGTATAACAACATTGCAAGCTCTGCTGCAGCATCTAAACTGGGATTTAATGCTCATATGCACAAAGATAGCCATTACTTACTTCCTATATCAGACCCGCGTTATACTTTGTATATATTACAGTTTTGTAATTTTCGTATATATTTGGAAATGGCTGTGTGTATACTGTTGGAGGCTTGCAGGGAAGTGCGAACTCTGAAGGGTTTTATATGGCCGTGTATGGATTTTCAATACGGGTGATCGTAAAAGTGAATTTCACTGGAATGGACGTATTGGACTGGGAAGGTAGGGGAAGTCTATGGGAGGGTTTGGAGTGTTCCTTGAAAGGGAGCATTAGCAGGGCTGGGAGATAAGTGGAGATAAGGATCGGAGAATCAAAGTATAAAATTGCATGGTGAGGTCCTAAGCTGACGGCTCATGCTATTAAATGAACCCTCACTCGCTCTGACTCCATCGAGTCACGGCCTTCCCTTTCATCCCAACAAAGAACCCATCTGTCTCCTCCTATCCCTCATACATATTTATGCTCCAGCTCCGACTCTCATACCCCGGGTGGATATATAGGAGCTAGACGGCGGGCATAGCAGGGCTGGATAGATCCAGTGCTGGGAGAGGTCCTGTTATGTAGGAGCCATCCGTGTATTGGGAATTTTGGAAGGCGGATCGAAAGAGACATATGTTTTCCCTTGGATGGTCGTATTTAGTAGTAAAGGAGAGGCTCGTTCGTTTTTCGAGAACTCGTTCTTGGTTTCGAAATGCCTCGTTTCTTCATCTCTTTACTTTGGAGAGGAAATCGGAAATTCGGGGATATTCGGGGAAGGATGGAGAGGATTATTCATGGGGCGGAGAAGGAATGAATTCATTTATAAACTCCACACACTCCGCCAGCCGTCGACCGCCGTCTCCCTTTTCAACCTCACCGCTCCTCCGAATAACAAAGGGCCATTGAAGAGGAAAATTCACCCACTTATGACACTCCCATATTATGCAAATGCTTTTAATATTTGATTAAATAAACAGTTTTTAATTTAAATAAAGCGACGGGGCTTGATCATTTATTTTATTCACTCCTTTAAATATCTTTATGATCTTTTTTATCTCCGCACGGCTTCCGTCGCCCACAACACTTTTTTCTCGCTTTTTCCCCTTCCCGCGACGCCCTGGATTTATGTACATGAGGTTTGAAGTAATATGTATTTTTAATGTGGGATTCGTCGGAGTTATTAATCTTGGTAAAAGGAATGAAGAAAAGACCAGCTTACCAACACAACACCAATCTTCATCAGGAAGATGCATTTTGAGCTCAGCCCTAACAGCCCTACACTCGTTCTCCCCATTTTTCATATTACTAATATGTAAATGTGTCATTATAACTCATCTTCATTAAAGGAATCTTCTTCAACTTTATGCCTTCGTCTTCATTCTATTCCAAATCTCTACTTTTAACTCCTATCTGTTCATTGTAATAATAAGCTAAGGATGGTGGAGGCTTAATGTATTCCACCGCTAAGACTTATTTCACTATTTTCTCCTTTTCTCTACATGAAATACAACCGCGTTCACTCTAATAGCCACATATAAAGTGCTTAACTATCCAGTACATCTTAATTGAGAGGGTGTGGCGGAAGATTTTAACTTACGATCATGTGAACTCATTGTGCCAGGACTGTTCATATCAAATGAAGAGGATGATCGAAGGGGGTAAACAAATAAAAAGTTTGATTGTAATGAGACGCGAGTCCTCGAACCCTCTTGTTATCATTTCACGTGCTTTTTGTATTGTACATTTATTAAAAGTGTCTGAATAGGACATAGAAGAGTGAATTCATTAATAATTGCTTTCTCGTATCGATCTGGGAGAGAGGATATACATGTCTGTTGCAATAACGAAATGAGGGATGAGCCCCTCGCAGTGGAAACGAATGTTGGTCGTAAAGCTATCTATGAAGCTATGAATAAGGAGGAACACCATAAGCTTGCATATTACACACTAAATAAATATATGTGTTTGTGGGGATTTGGGAGGCTGTGTGTGTAAGTTATTCGTAGGGGAGATAATGGGCTTCCTCTATTACTTCTTCTTCTCCGAGTCTGGCTCATCGGGTTACATGTAAAATACCCCCCTTGGCAGCCCCTCCACGACGATTAGTCTACGACTACTTGCGAACAGACCCATGAATTCATTTAACACAATATACATCAACCTCTCCATATATATTATATACATCCTGTAATATATAGTTTACTATTTAGGTATGTGCTTGTGCTTTACATGATATAAATATTATATGTTATGGGATGGTATATCTAAGCATCATGTGTTTCAAGTTATGATATCTTTCTCAAGATTAGTTTCATACATGTGATCTACATAGAAATGACAGGAGGAAGAGAAAAACTGTGTTGTTAAATTATGCACTATCCTCAAACACAGACTCAGACACTCAATGCGTACATATCTTGTATCTCTCCAAGTATTAGTTGGTGAACAATGAGCAAAAAAAAGATAAAGCTCTGGGGTTTAAGAAAAGTTGCAATGGATGTGTTGAAAGGTGTATAGGAGCCCACAGGTATACAAGTGTTTTTGTAAGTAAAGACACTTTCCTGGAAGCGCGTTGAAAGAGGATCAAATCCGACAGGAGTTCATTTTCCAGTAGTGCGAGGAGGCTATGAGGAATATGAAATATGATTTGAATAAAGAAGTAATTGAGGAGCGTAGGGAGAACCATGCGGTTCTGAAGGAGGATTAAGCCTGAGTGTTATGAGTGGGATTAAAGGGAAAAGGTATGCGGCTCAAGAGGAGAGCGGATGAGAGATACGGGGAAGTTTGGTCGTGAAGAAGAACAGAGTGATTTGAAGCTGTAGAGTCCTTTTCAACATGCTTCGATCGACTCTGGTGTTGGAGTGGAGTCGAAGGGTTTTGGCCTCGAGGCCAACAAATCGAGACGGGGAAATTGAACATAGCCCCACTGTGGCTACAAATAGGAGTTGAATGGGTAGGAACTCCGTCGGAGAGGATTAAGAAAGGTCTCGGGAGAGAGGAAGGAGGTAATGGAAGGAAGATATAGGGAGAATCACTACACGCCATGCACAACCTCCAATTCACGCCTTGGAGAATGCTCCGAACTCTGCTTAGACGCCAACAAAAGAAGAGCGCAAAGGAGGAGAGAGAGAGAAAATATTCAAAATGAAAGAAATTTTTTGAAAGTGGAAAGAGCGAAAAGTTAGGAGGATTCTTATATATCAAAGTGTGTATTCGAACTTCCTCCGCCCTTCACTCTCCACGGAGAGAGATGAGAAGAGGGGAAGGCGGGGAAGGAGAGGAAATCGATGATCCTTGTAATAATCCTCTAAAGGCCCTACTTCAACTCGCTCCATATACTTCCATCTCATACTAAATTGTCATCGTTTTTATAATCTCCTCACCTTCTGCTCAACCTTTGGCTTCCGACCATTAGTTTTGATAAAACTCTGGGTTTTTATACTTCATTTCAAATTTCCCTCATCGTTTCTCACATCGGACATTTATTCAGTTCTTGCCAAGCGAGGGAGAGTTCACCAAAGCAGAGGAAAGTAATATGGATGAAAAGTTTTGTATGGGAGTAAATAAAACAAAAGAAACCGAATGGAGCTGAGGACAGAGTGTTTATTAAATAAAATGGAAATTAATACTCCTCACATTCCTCCTATTGAGAATGCATTAAGGATGGTGAATGGGAGAAATGTAATCATCAATTGGGTGAATTATAAAGGAATTTATCCCTTATGGCCTCTTACATCCCCCGGTTCCCCACTTTAATATAAAGCATACATAATTCTTGGTCGGGGCCCTTACGGACTTTCAACCGTTGAACCTCAATGGACCCATAGAGGCGAATAAATCTCGTATAAAACTTTAGGGAATAAATTGAAATTGACCAAATGGCGGGCGGCGGATTAGACACGTACTCAGCCTTCCCAAAGTCTCCCTCCCCTCAAAGCCTCTCAACTTCACCCGGGGAAACCCGGGAGAGATCCAATGATCATTCCCATTATTTTGATCTCATCTCGATCCATGGCTCTTAACTGTATGAACAACCACCATCTCACTTCCCCCCTTCTTTCTCTCCATTACATCACCAAGACAGGCCAATGCAAAGAAAACAAAGGAAGTCTCTAAAGGCTTCCCATGTAAGTAAGAAGAGATAAAAGTTCGTGATGCGTCGAGGGTTTATGATATAAAAAAGAATGATTAGGATATGTGCGGTGGAGTCAAATGAGGAATTCAAAAGGCTGAGAGGTTCATTAAAAAATAGGTGAAAATGAAAGAGAGTTTTCGTGGTAATCGATGATGTTGGTGGCTGTGAATTGTGGATGTGATTAGGGGGAAGGTGAATCTCTTCAAATTACATTATCTTCCTCTCGGGTCCGTGTGGAGATAGATCATCGGCCGTGGCTACTCTTTGACAAGCTTCGTGGGCTGGCCTGAGGGTGGAGAGGCAGGATCCGGTGATAGGAAACATATCTGACATCTTAAGAGAGTAAGTGGGGTGGGAGCAGCAGATCCGAGGAACCCGTCACTGGCCTTGCGTGGAAAATGGAGGAATAAAGAGAGACAGAAGAGAACGAGAACCTCCTTATACACATCTCGAGAAAAGCAGCAGCTCTTGGACGACCAAAGGAACCATTCCGACCTTCTCACAATGCTAAATGTAAGGATCGGCTCCCTTCCCTAAAATCTCCCTTTTCCTCCGCAAGTCGAGGGGAGAAACGAGCGGCGGTTGCTGGCGGACCCATGGAAGTTGCCTGCCACCTCAACTTCTCTGCATCCACATGAAGAGCCCAATGGGGTGGTGATGCCAAGTTGACTTCATATAACACCCCACTTACCAACACAAGACCTGCGAGTTTCCATCTCACAGAGATTATCTCTAGTACTACTTTACTAAATATTTATTAACATAGAAAGTCGAGGCGTGATTCTTCATATTTTCTTCACAACTTACAATTAGTACAGTCTCTGACTGACAGTTTTTTTGATGATGTCATTGATGAGCTTAATAGTTCACTTAATCTATGAATACTCTTTAATAAAAAATAATATAATCTTTTTAAAATAATTCAATTAATGTTTCATTGAAATGAATGAACGCGGAATGTAAAGTAATTTAATAATGTAAGTAAAATTAGTTTTAATTTCTTCTTAAAATAGGAAAAGTCGAGAAATAAAATCTTGCTTCTAAGTATTTCGTAAATGTTGAAGTATGAAAGATATGAACTTTTTATGATCTCTAAAGTTTAGACATAAATATAAATAAAATTACAGGCTCCTTTAAAAATGACAAATCTTCGAATCATTAAAAAAAACTTGCCGCATTATTATAGAATAAATTTCATTTTGTTCTAATTAGCCCACCTATTTTTATACTTAAACATACCAGAAATACCTCTACTTTTTGTTTAATTCTTCAGCTTCAACAAATGATAAAGCAAAATAACTTGCATATTTAAAAACATATAATTTTAGTACATGTAAAAATATTTTATTACATAAATTTTAAATCCATTCAAAATAAAATATAAGTTCTAATTCAGAACACACAATGAGAAAGAAGGGTCTACGGTCTTGGAGAAATACTCTAAAAGTTGTAAAATGTAGAAAGCAAACGTGGGAATAGGACAAAGCGTGTGATAATTAACAAGTTCGGTATAGGAAAATTAAAAAATCTAACCTGACCTAAGCTAAATATAGAGATTTTCTATATCAAAAGGTCTAATCCTTCGTTTTGTCGATTCTAACATCTGATCACTCATCGGTCCCAAATTGCACAAGTCTGGGGCCTGATCGTGTCTTGTGTGTGTGATTGAGGGAGACGTTGCCGTTGAGGCGGCAGGGAGAGGGCTGAGCTTCCCTCAATGTTCACTGCCTCGTCAGTAGTGTGACCGAAGCCTTTTCTCATCCTCGTCCTCGACGTCTCCTGCCCTTCACGGTCACGGAGACACCTTCCTGGACAATCCCACTACAACCCCACCACCGACCCAATTAACCCGACAAGACACTAAACTTTTACCCCCAATTTTATCATCCAAATAAACCATTGATTTTTTAACACCGTGTGCGTGATTATCGAATATCGAGTCGAGTCCAATAACACTCATTAACAATTAATTCGTCCGACGTTAGGAAAAACCCTTCACTCAATATTCACAACACATCGAAATTATTGTTAGTTGAAAGTGTTGACGAATTGTTCAAGTGATTCTAATTGTTTCAAAGGGGAAAGAAAGAGTTTGGTAAAAAAGGATTTCCAATTCCACCGAGCTTCTCTATAAAACTTGGTGAGTCAAATTCCGAGTTTTTATTACTTCCCCTTTACATTAAAACTTACCTTTATTACCTTTAATTTGAACAAAGTAAAACATTTTCTTCGAATCAAGCCCCAGACAGACCAACTGTTTCCACCTGAGAATTGAGCATTTACAATTCAATTTTAATTATTAATTTCTCTCAATTAATAATGGAAGAAAGGAGAGACGTGGGTTGACTTAAAGATTATTGTGATAAGTAGGACCATCATCAGGATTTTAATCCCATGCGTAGACGAATAAAAAAGAATTGAGGCGACATTCATATTGATCAATTTCAAGCTCGATGAGGATTAATTCATTACATTATTATTGCTTGTCTCCTTTGTGTCTCTCCGGTATGTTGGGCATTTAACGAATCAATGAACTCGTGGTGGTTGAAAAGAAATTAAATATTTAATATTTCATACTCATCGGGAAAGCCATTATGTTGGAAGGATGTCGTAAAGTTTTTTTTATTATTGTCTTTAAATTAGTTGAAGTCAGATTGATTGTAAAATTCATTTCTGCATCGACGGTGGATTTAAAAAATAAAATAAAATTTGAATGTGGTAATTAATGATAACCAATTCAAGATCGTTTAAGTAAAAGTAGTTAAATGAACGAGTGTTTAAAATCTTCAATTAGAATTTCTTTCTTTCAACTCGCCTTTTTCCCTCCCGTCTCCTCATTAAATATTTGACAAGCATGGAGAGAAGAATAAGGAGGGACTCCCCTATACCTTCTAATCAACTGAACCGTCAATATTTAATCATTTTATTATTCACTCCATCTCCTCTTCTTTTTTAATATTTATAATAACATGATGACCATGCTAATAAATATTCTTAATTCACACTAACAGAATGTTGTTCGTTCATCTTTTAAATTTTATGAATTTCATATTTCATGGTATTTCATTGAGAAAAGCCCAAGCTGAACAACTAACAACAGTAGAGGAATATATTTAAAAGGGGATTAATCGAGTCTGAGATTTTTCCCGGGAGACTCAAGCTCCCCTTGGGTTCTCCCGAAAACCAGGGCATCTTCTCCTTCCATATTATTTATTTATGTAATTGGCCGGGGGAGAAGAAGGATTAAGTCGGGAGAAGGCAGACGAGCGGAGAAGGTCTGGTGTAGCGAGATGGAGAGATCTCCTTTGTGTGGATTCTGAGCCTCAGGCCGATGCGAGGAGCGATGAGAGAATAAATGAGTCCCTGAGAGATCCTCCGTTTTCCACTTACTCCCAATTACACTCTTTTACACAAGGCAATTCACCTTACCATTTATTCTCCCACCCGATTGAATTTGAAAAAGGAAATTCCTTCGCCCTCAATTTCACACAATCAACTCACCTTCCTCACATTTGCTAATTGTACTCTTCACCTAATCTCTTATTTACTATCTCTTCAAGTTCTTCTTAGCAAATTGATTGTCTCATCTCTCATCCTCAACTATTGATATTTATCTAGGTGTTTAAAGTATATACATTTAAATGATTAGGGTCTCTTCATGTTGAGTCTCGTTGTGATTGAGGCGGTGTGGGGACATAAAGGGAATTCCTTTAACAGCCTTAGCATTATTTCGAACCTCGAGATCCCACATAGTTCTGAAGGTCAATATATTATGGTAAGGAGGGGAATGAGATACGGACTCTTAATACTCTGTGAATCTCGTTACGTACGTTCAACTCAAAAAATGAGGATAGCCAGTTTTTTGTCATCGGACAAGTCAATATCCATGGAATATATATTATACATATGTAAATGGAGAGGGGTGAAGGTTGAACTTTTAAATCCTTCCCTTAATTAACAATGATTTACTTCCCTTGAGATTAGAACGTTGAGAGTGAGCGGAGACCGGGAGGAGGACCGGGGAAGAAATTAATTGAACAAACAGAAACATGAATGAAGGAAACTGAGGATTTAAATCAATTATTTCCCCTTTATCATCTTCCTCATTGAATGAGCTCTGTAAAAACTCACACTCTGGCTCCTCTGTACAATTAACAATAAATAAACAAAATATTTAATATGAAAGGGGAAAATTAGAATTTAAAATACGATTATAAAGGCATTCAATTTGCTGAGTTGTTAATTTCTCTGCAAATACTTGGGGTTTGTATTAAGAACTCTACCATTGACATTGAGGCATTTAAATTCCATTTGTGCTCACTTATCTGAAAGCTATTGTTATAAATGGTTCTACAATGCATCATATGATAATAATAAAAGGCGAGGCTTTGGCGACTCGGCTATGGGAATGATGATATTGCGCGGCAGTTGCGGAGCTTTTTGGACATACTTGAGAACCTCGTTCATGAATGTTCAATGTGCTTGTATTTCTCCTAGTGTGGATGACATGGTGGGGTCCTCGTAGCTTGTCACGTTGTCTTTATATTTCTATATTATTCTCTTTATCGCATATGACTCATATAGGACCTAACTCACATGTCATCTCCCATTAACAGTTTCCGAGCTCATGACATGGGTTTGTTAGGCCCATAAGTTCTTTGCTGTTTTATTACGTATGTATGGTCGAGCCTTCTGTGTGTGAAGATGAGAGATAAATTTCTTTCCCATTTTCTCAATGAGTTTAATTCCCAATTAATTGGGTTATCTGGCTATGGGGATGAAAGGGCGCAATGAGGAGATTCCTATCTTGACTCTCATATATGACTTCATTATCATCCGAACAGATCGCAGCTCTCTTTTAACCTTTACCTCTTTTTCCACTCCCCAGACTCGTTAATTCATTTAATATGTACTTTGATCGTATTAGGGCCTTTAATAAATGGACTTGTAATAAATAATTTATATATTTGTATGTGTAGCATGACGAGACATTTAGGCATGACTCATCTTTTAAAATGGCAGGAGCAGCAGTAAAGTCATAAATGTGGTCATTTCATTTTAACTGCCAATGCATATTTATAATGTTTTTATATTAAGGGAGCCTGGAAAGTTTTTTCCTGCTGCGTTTCACAAATCTCCTCATGAGTGGATATAGGAGGTTGACTTGTATTAAAAGGAGCGGATGAATTTAGATATACATAGAAAAGAGAGGAGAGAGGAATTGGCTTGGAGTTGAAACTCCATAATAAGTTTATCCACCTCTCTCTGACTGCGGAGAATGCGAGTTCCTCTCGAGTTAAGAGGAAAGCTGAAGAGTCAAAACATGGGGTTTTCTATTATTCTCCCTTTTGACGTAAAAGGAGGCGACTTTATAAAAGTGGAGGTCTCTCCATAGGGCTATAACTGGAGATTATTATACAACTGTCAATGAGGGATTGGAGAATAAATGAGATTGGATTTCTCATGTTGGAGGATTGGAATTTTTCTTCTAATTCATATAAGGCCACTTGCTCCTCGTAAATAATGTCTCTTTTCATCCAATCTCCTTTTTATATCGGATTATAATTGAACATGGAAATGAAACAATTTGAGTCGTAGACTTATTTAGGAATTTTATTTAGAAAAGGCTTTTCTTGTTACAATAACTTCTTGGAGGAACAAACTTATGGATATAGCAAACATATGGATTGCCCAATACTTGGGGTATTAATATTTTGGTAAAGGTGGGGTGATAATATAATTTTTTGTCCATGTGAGAGAAGCGGGTCGTAAAAGATGGAGGGTGTGGGGAGTGTGCAGTGGGCCGTGCCACTGTCTCAACCTCACTTTGTACTCATTACTCAAATCATTCCCCCTGAGTCTAAATAAATAGTGAGCGTATAAATACCCTTTAGCCAATCCTTTTGCGAAACTCCCTTTCATTACCCTCTTAAATTATAATCTTGCTGGTGAAGAGAGGCGAGTCAGGTATTCGTTCGTTCGCTGTCGTAGTTGTTCATATTTGGCTTCGATGCATCGCTCTCAGACATTGACTTTTGCAGTTTGCCATCGTGGTGAACATGCTAGGACCAAGTTGGCGGCTCTCAGCATTTACTCAAACTATTCCTATATGCAATGTTGAAGAGCATTACGGACGGGTTGTGTGGAAGAACTAAAGGCTTTTTCAAGTTTACACATCTGCATGCTCATATCCATGGAATAATTCTAACATTCATTCCATATTTCGCCTTCATGTTTGATCGTCGTTCGGAGAGAACGACGGAATTTTCATACTATAGCCAACCGGAGGTTTATTAAAGGAGATTTGTATATTGGGCATTATAGTGTGGGCTGTATAAAGAACTCGCGCGTATTTCTTAGTGGGAGTGAAGCACGCAGGAGAATTTCCTCATTTATTTATATTGGAAGGGAAGAGGGAGGAATCCATTAGACGAATAATGATATGGAATCGGTAAGAATTGCCATAATGCCATTTAGCCCTCTTTCTAATACAACGACGGACTATTCTGTTTTATTATTTTTTTATCTAACGGCCAGCGTAGATGCGGAGGGTGATGGAAGGAGTATCGCCTTCCTTTCATTCCCTATTATTAAAAAATATTAATCAAGTTTGGATCTTCTGGTACACCATGATGACAAGCTACTGCGAGAATTTAAGCTCCTACCTCTTTCCATATTCATCATCCTTTTATCCTCATTATCTTATCATTCTCGATTACTCGATTCTGCTCCTTCTCTTTGGCATTAAACGGGATAGACTAACTCAGCTAGCCATCCTACCAATGCACAATTACTGTTCAATTACATTCTCACTCTTGATAAATATTATGAAAAATGGGAAAATTTTCCTTGGTTCGTACCAAGTCCGTCCAATGGTAAGGAGATGGAATAATAATGGAAAGGAAAGGAAATGGCCAAGCTCCCTAGTGAGTTTTTGCTTGAATCGAGCTCATTCTTTTTGAATGAAGGAGGGCAAGGTTTGATTAAAAAGACACATATTTTATTCCCTTTGCACTCCGCCTTCATGTTAAATTGGTGGACTGGTCGTGATGTTCATCAGATACGGATTGGTTAGCAAAGGCATAATGGTTGAATGACTAGCAAATGTGTGAAATGAGGATTGAGTTCTTAATAGGGGTAGTTAATAACATATTCCGACTGAGATGTTGAACAAGGGAGGTGTATTGGCAGTTTGACCCTTGTTTTGAAGTATGTGGCCATCCTTCATTCCACCTCATCGGCTCCTTCTCATTCCTCGAACATTTAAGTAGCTATATAGCTCTATGCCAAGTTGTTCTCCCTTACTAGGGACTCCTCGCTGCAGACGAGGAGGAACAGGAGAAGGTGCATGAGTAATTAATGGAAAGATAAGAAGTTGTTCCTCTGTCGACTCGCCTTCAACTGACAAAGAAAGGGATTTACATAGAAGTGGACATTAGAGATGATCTCCGCTCGCCGCACGGCATTCCTCACTGGTCATCATCATCTCATCTTTCGCATGCTCTTGGACATTATCTCTCAAAGCACTTTCCATGTACAAGAGGATCGAATGAACCCGTTGAACATGCTTAACATTATCAATGGCTCATCAACAGCTTCATAATTAATTATTCTGGGGCTCAAATTGGCCAATGGATGACGCCTTGGAGCGGAAATAATAAAGTATTAAAAGGTATAAGTATACAAATTGCGTAACAGGGCTTCGCGCGTCTCTCAATGAGGATCAATCCATTTAGTGTTTCTAAAAGGTAGTCATGTCAAATGAGGAATTGGAGAGGTGATTCTTTAGCTCAATTGTGATAGACCGCATAATTTGTTGAATTGGACAGGTAAGGACAAACGGGCTGAGCGCCATAAGAGCGCCATGTTCCCACTACCACCTTTGTGGACTTGTGGGCTTCTGTCTTTTATAGATCTATGCGTTTATTTTTGTATTATGGCCATTTATAACAAATTGGATTAGTGTTTGTTCCTTTGTGTGTTTATTCTAATTGTTCGAGGAGGATTTTGGAGAGGCGGCGGCTGGGTGTGGATTGAATGGGGATAATGTAGTTGGAGGGAAGGTAGTTGAGCTCTTCAATTGAAAAGGGAGCCGAGATTGAGGGTTGGGAATAAAAACTGGATTGATGGGTTCTGGAATGGGATTAAGGGGAATGGGCTCATGTAGGAAATGAGGGAATTGGGGAATAAATAAGTGAGTGGTCGAGAGCTATTAGGACTGTGTCGGGAGGATCGATCGATCCAGGCTCCTATACATTGTAATTGATACCTTCAGAGGGGCTCGAGAGAATCACTTCCAAAGGACATTGAAATTTCTATCATTTATTTTCCCTTTTTCACACTTCCCATTTTCTCCTGTCTAATAGGAAGGAAATCCAATTCGCTCCCTTCATTGACCATCAATTGATGTAGTTATTACCTCACACTTTTTCACTTTACAAATTACATATGATATCCTTCTCTACTTATAGCATAGCCACTAGTCCACTAGTCAGTATTTATAACAATTTATAAGGAAGAATCATGAAATAAGTATCGAGTATTATTTCTAGCAATGAACTTGTGCTTGGGAATAAAACTTGATTTATTTAAAATTAAAGAGGAATGCGCAGTAATTATGTCTTTCATGGTGTCGTGGTATGACAGGCGTCATCATGTTAAGTAATATAAAATGCAAAGTTAAAATGAAGAGACAAAGAAATGAATTTCGTTAATCTGTTTTTTAATTAGAATTAATAGCAGAGAGTTTTGAAGGGCGGAGTTGGTTAGATATGGTTTGGTTAAAGGTTCGTAAATAGTTTCCTTTTGTTCTTCTTGAGAGGAAGATGGGGGAGAGATTTGTTAAGGGGGAGTGCAGGAGGTTTGATGTCACGACGCCTTTCAACTTGGCTTCAGCTTGTTGGCGCTCTAGGGTCCGTGTCTACGCTCATAAAATGTGGAAGGGAAGTGAGGAAGGGTTGGGAGGATATATCCCTATTTTCCCTATAAGAGGCCGGAGGAGAGCACCTGATATGCCTCCTAGCTCCACTACCTCATTCTTATCATCATTAATCAAATTTTAAAGATTTGACTTCCATTGTCACCCTTCTGTGAGATAAAAGAGAAGACCCTCTTTACTAAATAACCCTTGGAGTCTCAGAGAGAAGAAACACTCATGAGAGACATAAGAGGGTTAGAAGGACCAAGTTCCTCTCAAACTCCACCTCTCCCTTTGTAAGATCCTCTATAGGATTTCCTCTGGTGGAGGAGACCAGACATCTTCAGTGTGTATTCCATAATGTGTATTTTACCAGGGAAGATTGAGCTCAGCTCTTGGAGGTATAAAATAAAGTGAGAGTTTCATATTTAATGTTCCTCAGCTCCTCATATGGATCTTGTAGGGGCGAAGAGGCAAGGAGATTCGTAATGTGGGCATTAATATTGAGGAGGGCTTGGGATTACTTACAGTAGTCGGAGAACTTTGGAAGCCTCGACTGTTGTTCCTTATTAGTGTTATTAGCATGGAGGTGTGGGGAATGTGGGTGATTAGGGAATTTGGCTACCACTCTCATTCTTCCTATTTCCTCCTCTTTCCTATGATAATGCTGAGGCTGAGAGGGGAATTATTATACCTATTGCTGTGAAGCTCTGAGAGAGGATGTGAAGCGATGGGCGATGGATCTCGATTCGGCGGAGAGGCATATCATGAGAGACACGACTTCTGCGGTATGTGTGTGTCTACCTATGGAGACGACTGTGTGGAGAGGAATGAGAGGATGGTGGGCGTGTTTGATTTGTCGGCTCCTTCTCATCCCCTATCATTTGATAATCTCCTTTAAATCTTTATTCTACGGCGACTCTCCGCGCCCTTACGACTCTCTCACCCTCAACCAATTTATAAACCGCTCTCCTAATCGTTATGCAATTTAATCTCCTATCTCTAATCTGAGACGAGGTCCCAGCAGCCGGAGAGCTTATTTATGTCGCTCACTCCAACCTCGCTTTTTAAACCTGAGCCTCAAGACGCGTATTATTCTTTGAGTCTCAGGAGAACCAAAGTTGCTAAAGAGCGACATCCAACCCGAGGATTAATTTATGACAAAGGAAGCCATGTTACATTTCATTACTGGTCCAAAAATGTATACCTTGAGCCCAGACATTACAAGATAAAAGTATTTGATAAGTAAGTGCAGGATAGGACTGGTATATAGAAGTAGGTATGCAGAAGACTTGTTTGTACTTATTTTATAGCAGGAATATCTTTAGTTTACTTGTAGTTGCAATTTATAATAATAAGATGAGATGAGGATGATTGTTGGCGGATGATGACGGTGTAATGTATTTGGATGGGTGGAAGTAAGTAAGCATGGATTTGTTGGTGAGAGGAGTTGAGTGAGTGGGTTATTAAGTCGGTGGATGTAAGTAATAGATTGAGAAAATGTTGATTCCTCCGTCCCACTTTGATCTCTCTCTTGCGGAAAACCGGAGTTGAAGCCAAATAGGATAAATGGAGAATGGGGGCGCAAGAGAGGATGTGGAATGTATTTATCTCCCTCATAACAAGGGCTAATGGCAGTTTGCTGAGTTGAGGACGAACCGTTGACTCACCAGCTCTTCCCTATTATCCTTCCCATGCATCCACTCATCCCACCGCCTTTGAAAACACTCCTTTACACACACGTTGGCTTTGTTCGTGGCTCTAAGCGCCTTTGGTTTCCGCGAGACCCTTGCAATAATGTATTCTTGGACTCTTTTGAGACTAAAAGAATAAAAGTTGAATTAGAGGATTGGAAATAAAGTTCTTGGAGAGAATGAGAAATTTGAGAGCTGAGAGAGGGAATCTGTAGCGGAGACGGTTTGAGTGGTCGGAGAGGATTGTAGGGGAAATGTAATCGTAATGTTCAAATAGGAGAAAGGAATGATAGAGACGTGATATACTCCCAACGAGGAGTATATCATATTGTGTCTTCGTGTTCTAATATAGTATAGGGCACATCCTTTGGGCCAACCAAGTTGAGAGGAGATAGTTGAATGTGTTCTCTGACTTTGGATGTATCCTGACTGAGTGGCGGCTGTGGTCGTTTCCCATCCAACCTCACTTTGCCTGTCTAGTCGATAAGACCCGACTTGTTTTTACCCTCTTCTTCTTTGCTTTCAACTCTCCTTTACTTTCATCAGTCTTTCCGGACGTTCGCCTGTTAAATGCATCCACACACACACACACATCGCACACAAAGACACGAATTCTTGGACCTTGCTATCATATCTTGGCTGGTGATTCTTCAGAGAACTGTCTGACTAAATTCGAGTGAGTTGTGTGAGAGTTATTGTGAGGCAAGAGATACAGAAGGAACCTTTTATTATCTCTCTACTTTGTAAGAACTTGGCAAATATAGGAGATGTTCATTTGGGATTGTATGTTGTCATTTGACTAAACTTGTATGCCTCATGCACATTGGAGATTGGAGTTTGAGCATGAGGAGATACGGAGGAGAAGAATGGTTGCGGGGAATAATGTATTGGAAGGACAAGAGCTGGCGGAGTGTTTACTCCTCTCAAAACCCCCAAAAGGATCACTTGGATGAGTAGTTATTATATTGAAGAGGAGAAGGCATTTAAGAGATTTCAACGAGCCTCACCCTTTTACTTACCATTACAGATTAGAGAAGAGGGGAGGGAAATTCATTTGCTATTTGAAAAGTCTTGACATAACCCCTGGCTTTTATATTATTTATACTTTTGCAGCTTCTAAATATCATGTACTCTTTTCTTGTGGATTCAACGAGTGTCTGTAATAGTCTGTATAATATTAGATGAAGGATTTTATAAAGAAGAAAATAATATTTATGCGTAGCATAATTGAAGTAGAGGGCATCATAATATATTTTAAAAAGAAGGTAGTATATAGGGATCTGAGTTTTTAGGTTGTGCGAGTTGTATGGAAAAGAAGGAGAGGACGGGGATTGTGAAAAGATTTGGCTGATGGTTTTTGGAGAAGGTTCATGTACATTCATTCCTTTAGTTTGAAGTGGAGGTTGTGAGGCTGTTCAGGTTGAAGAAAAATAATGTAGCAGCTCTTTTATCTCTTCGAGTCATTGGAAGTTCGGAGTTGGTTGGGGCAGATGCGAAGTCCTTCTGCAGAGGAAAAGGCGAACTCGGCTCCACTCGGAAGCCCCGATCTCCCCTTCTCTCCACTCTGTGTATTTTGAAGGGAGTGGGTGGGAGGCGGAACATCTCCATTTCATTCACTTGAGGACCAGAAACTTTCCACCACATTTTCCCTCGACGAGGACCAGATGGGGATGAATCTCATGAGGAGGAAGATGAGGAGAAAATTTTTACAAACTTCCAAACCCAAAGGAATTATCTCATTTCACTCCCCTTTCCTCGCGCAGAGAGAAAGAAGATGAATGGAATTAATATAAAGATTCATATAACAACTTGTGTATCTTTCTTCTTCCTTGTTCAAAAGTAGATATCCCTCAATGTTGTTTTCCTCTTTTTTCATTCATCTACGCAATTACTGTTTGCTCAGTGGAAAAGCATTGAGTGGGAGATGGGCTTAATGTCACGTCGGCATAATTAATGACATTATTAATTATTCTCATATTTTTAAATGATGTACATGGAGAGGTAAAGACAGGTGTGGTTTTCAAATGGGCTGTTATTGGTAGTACATTAGATGGGAAGTTAACTTTGTGGACTCACTCAGTAAGGTATGATGAATTAAATGAGTTATAAGTGTTGTGTGTAATTGCACCAGCTTTTGGTTCAATTGAATTTGAGAAGGTTGAGGCGTAATTAAATTGCGGCTTTATTTAATTATACGTCTCCTCCTTCTCGTGGAATTATAGGAATGAAGTTAATTGAGTTGATTAGAAATTGAGACTCGAGGGAGGTGAAAAAGTGTGATTTGTGTTGCGTGGGATGATTATCATTTTAAACGGAGGACTCATACATAAATGTGGAGAATATTGATGAAATGCATTTGAGAATATTTGTAAGGGAAAAAAGGTAGAGCGTAAGTACGAGCCGAGTGCGATGGGGAATATTTAGAAGGGAAGTGGCGGCCACCCAAAGGGACTCGGGACAAAAACCTTCTTCCTTTTGACCATGAAATGGAGACGAAGGTGGTGGTGGGGACGGCGAGGATCCTATTTGTTATTCAAGGGACGAACTGAAGTGAATTGTAAATGCTCAACACTCCCTTTTTTTCACTTATAAGTGAAATTGATTGGTGGGGACCTGTGAGGGTGTAATTACCATTCCTTCCTCTACATAATCACATTGTTCTCTGTCAACCGGGGTAGATTTGTGGAAGCAATTAAAGGTTCTTTTTAAATTTAGCGCATCACATGGCTAATAATCCTTTTTTTTCCAGGTTGTACGAAGGTCGAGGATAAGGGGTAATTGAGGGAAGTGCGGAAGCGCTCGGTTTGCCTGAATGGGGGAATGGTGGATTAGGCGGAGTGAATTAAGACTACCCGGGGTTAGGGTTTAGGTGTGAAGGAGGGGAAGTCGGATCAATAGGGAGCGGGAGGAGGAGCAGCTGGGACCCGCGCGGTCCCGCCTTTGATTTCCACATCAACCGATCCCCCCTCTCGTCCTCACCCTTCTCCAGGTCTTGGTCTTGTCGTCCGGGGTCGTTGGGAGTCTCCGCCATGTGAATGGGAATTGCCAATGAATGACGTTGGTGGATCGGAGAGCGGCAGTGGCCTGAGGGCCGCCAAACCCAGCCGCCCTTCTGAATCCAATTTCGAGTACGATGATAGCGAGTGGGACGTCGGGATTGGAAACTTGATCATCGACTTGGATGCGGACATTGAGAAGAACAAGGACGAGGAACACAATGAGCCGACAGGAGGGACTGGACAGGAACAACTGAGCCCCACACACATGCATATACCTCATCCGAGTAGCGGGTCAGGTAAGAAAACCCCGGGCGTCAAACCCGACCCGCCTCCTCTCCTCTCCGCCATGGATCACACGGCTGTCGTCGACAAAGGATTGAAAATGAAGATTAAACGAACGAAGACGGGGACGAAGAGTGCAGACGCGAAGCATGAGATTGTCAAGACCGAGTTAGGGGCCGCCAAGCCCAATAAAGACGCCTCCAAGGACGGACCGGCCAAGGACGGAGCGGTCAAGGGAGACGGAGAAGCCGCGACTGCAGGGACCGGGGGAGGAAAGCTAAAAGCTGCTAAACGCGGCGGCTCTTCCCACAAGAAAGTTAAAAATCCGTCGGCGGGGACGGCGGCGGGAAAGAAGGAAAGCATCGTGGAAGGGAAAGGGAAGCCCGAAACCATTTTCCCTTCGACCCTCTCAGTGACCCCGAACACTGGAGGAAGTGCGTTTGCCAAGACGTCCACGGCAACCCTGAAGGTTCCTCCGATTGGCGGGAGCTCAGGAGACTTGCTGTTGAATTCTGGAAGTAGTCGAGTGTACGGAAGCATCGGCTCATTAGCGGCAGCTTCTCCTGGAAAAGGAGACAAAGGCCGTCTGTCTCCTTCCGTCGAGAAGTCGGGGTATTCGGGAAAGAAGGCGAGGGTCTACGCTCCTCCGCCAGACAAAGTAAGCTTTCATTCCACTCCGCTTAATCCCCTTTTATTGCTATTGATGAGCTTTGTTTTATTAATCCCATTATTAATTTACCAGATATGAAGGCAAATTGCTTGTAAAAGACTCAATAGAACATACAGAATTCTTTAACTGTTCCAATATTGGAGATAATGAATATTTATTCACTATTTCCTAAATAGTTTAAAATGACATTTAATATAATGAATGCTATAGTGCAGCTTACGATTATGAGTAGAGATGTTATAATAAAGTATTTATTTTGGCTTTTTGTTTTCTTTGTTTCTTCTGTAGCATAGTGCGCCTAGTTGGTTTAAGGTGGAATAATATGGGTGTGGGTTAATACGGCAGGGTTCATGTAGGTCTGTTTCATCTCTTGAAAGACGAGATAGAAGGAGTGATGGATGGGCGCGTTTGGAAGTTATATAGTTTGAAGTGAGTAAAGGGGATTGTTGTAGAGTTGGACGTAGTGGAACGGTTTGTCGAAATCCACCTCGTGATTTCCTTCCTAATTTATTGGTTTTGGCAACTGGGGGCCGAATCCCCAGCCGCAGCCTCCTCGACCAACCAAAGGAATCCCCTTTTCTTCACCCGACCTTCTCCGTGAACACAACGGACTGGTTGGGGATCTCCTTAATGTTCCGCTGAGGTTAATGGAGGACCCTCGTTTTCGGGGCAATTTCCAGCCTCTCAACTCACCTCCTTAATTTACCAACCAGCTCCCGAGCCAACTGCCTTTTCACAAATGCCCTGGGAAAATATTTACAGTGATGACACACATTTTGTGGTCGAGAAACAATTATTTTAATGCCCGCCGCTTTCATTCTTCTCTTTTCACCATTCTCTCACGGTCATTTGGAAACCATGAGGGAAAAAATCCTTTTTTGACTTTCCTCCGTATGGCGCAAGACGCGAGGCAAATCACTTATAAATCCCATTTTAATCATAAATATTTGAGTGAAAAAAGGAAAAGTGGCGAAAAAGAATTCAAAATTTATTACTTGACAAGCGTGTAGTAAATATTTATGCGGTGAGTGAAGGAGGAATTGAGCATAGCAGAGAGTCGCTATGACTTATCTTGGGGATCAAATTGGGGAATGCCGGGTCCGAAAATGTATTTTAAATTAGGGTAATTTTGATAGTGGAGCGAATAAATGCATTACTCACTCATTAATTCGATTATCGTCCAAAGAGGGGGAATGGGGTAGTAAGGACCTTCCATTTCCACTTCCATTGGAGAGACTTTCGCTAATTGCGGACTTCAGCCCGAGCTATGGAGCTATCCGGGAGGAAATGGAGCGTAAGGAGTGAATAGCACTATACAACCACACGTCCAATCTCAATAGTTTCCTCGATCCGAATCCCACCGTTAATTATCCCTTATCGTACCCCACTCATTTGAGAGAAATTAACTTCCCTTTTATTGCGACAATTGGATAAGGCTCTTCATATACGAGGGCCTAGGTAAATGATAAAAATGACAAATCTTGAATTTTGACTCTCTTCAAGTGGAAAACAATTTGAAGAGTTTTCCCCTTATCTAATCCCCTTTAATTGCGTAATGTTTCTTTTAACCTCCTTTCAGCCCTATGTACTAGCCCTAGTAGAGGGATTGTAATGGGGAGACGAGGGAATGAATGGAGATGCGAGGTTAAATGGCTCAAACTTTGAAAGCTCCGTGTAAATGTGGGAGAAGAAATGAAAAAGAGGAATTCGCACATGGAGAAGTTGTTCTGAAAGAAATGTTGGGAATTTTTGGCAAGATGTCCTTTCAGATTTGTCCTGCAGATATTCCAAATATTCCCGAGTTCAACTGGAGGAGTGTAATTTGGCCATATGCATAAATACTTTTTTTCCAATGCTGGTTTTTCCTCGAGTCCCTTTAAAGACCAGCGTGAGGAGCGAAATGGCTAAAGTTCATATATTCATGAATAGAATATTAGCAAGGGTATGTCAACCCTGGTGATACATATAGTTAAAATGGAATGGGTGGTAGCATTTAAGGACTTTGTATTCCTCAGTATACTCTAATGGAATACAAGTTGCTAATGCTTACATGTGTTGTTGCATTGCGGGGCCCCAGCTGTGCGAAGTGAGAACTTTTCTATCCAGTTCTAATAGAGGCCATAGTGGTTATAAACCTACGTGCACCAACGTCGTCGTTTGGAATAATAAGTATAAATGAGCAGTGTAAGTAAGGGGGAAAAGGAGTTTTTTGAGAGAGGATAAGTTAACTCCGTTTTTCTTGGGACAGAGGAGATGCTTATCGGGGACATTGAGAGGCATAGGAGAGGGATATGGGACTTGAGTGGTTGAAGTTGAAATTATATGGGGAGTTTATTGTGATTCTTTTTTATCCATTTCTTTTTACCTCTCGGGTCTTTTATAGGGGAATTGAAATGTTTTAGTGCTTCAGACCCCGCCACACTACACTTACAATCAACTCACTTTCCAGCTCTTAAGAGACGATATTGATTTCAAAAACTGCCTCGCAAACTGAGGTTCAAACATGAAAGGAACTAAAGGAGGGAGGTGTGAGATTTTTAATTGATTTCACGCCACCCAAGTTTGACCAACTTGCCGTCTCACCTCCCAATTAACTCAGCTTGAGCGGAAATGATGAGGACCAACAACGATGTTGAATGTTCTTTCATAGCCATTGCAACCAGACGGGCAAATATTCCTTTGGGATTCATAGAAAATGAAGGATTTCTGGGCATTTTATATGTAATGTGTGTATGCTTATGAGTTTAACAGAGATGGCAAAGGAGAACATCATGAGAGTGAGAAAAAAATATAATTGGCCATCAACAACTCATGTTCTTAGATTGAGACTCGAGATGGTTGTTATCTTCATCTTTAAATTTATGCTAATTTATCAAACTTCTCACACTTTTCTTCATTCATCAAAAGTACATAATGTGGTTGTTATTTAATAAAAGCCTTTTTTTTACAATTGCGCGCCTCTGCCTCTGCTCACTCGAGTCATTCAGACTGGCTCAACGGCTTCAACTCCTTTCAACTATCTCCTACCATATGTAAATCGTTTTAAAATTAGTGAGAGAGAAAAGATATGAGAAAATGAGTCGATGAATGCAAAACTATTTCACCATGCTCATTCTCGAAGGCTCAAAGGGCATTGGGAAAATTAATGATGAGTTTGTAAATAATAACATGTTATTAACACTCGCTCGAACCTATTAGCTTAATGGCATAACTAAAAGGAATTAATAATCTCTTACTTACTTTGCATTGAATCTATTATTTTATCAATTACATTTATTGTTCAATGAGACATTTGGAGTAATCGCAAGTAAAAGTTGTTTCAATTATGTATTGGTTCGCGCCAAACAAATAAAACAGCCATTCCTCTCTATACTTGCTATTTAAAAATGAGTCAAGTGGGAAAAGAAGGTTAATTTTCCTCTCACTGGTTGATAGAGTTGATCGAGTTTTATCACGAGGAGAACATTTGTGATTTTTTTCACTTTACATTTCCAACTATCTCCTATAATGTCAATTAGATGCTCTTGAAATTCAATTGACTGTGAGACACTTGAAAAGAAGGGATTTGGAAGATAAAAGTCTACACGTACGACAATCATTACACAGGGCAATTAAAAACGGTTGTTAAATTACGAGAAAACTCATGTTGACTCCATGAGGTTATAAAGGTTAAGCTCACATCCACTCGCTCATAATCATAATAGTGCAAGCATACAAGTTGAGGGAGCTATTAATGTGCGAATCGTCCTCTTTCTTCGTCTCATTAAATACTTCCATGCTCGTTCTTCATTTTACGAGCGGCTGCGGTGAATTGAAGTTTGAATCATCATAGGAGAACTTATTTACATGTACCCCATAGTGCTCCTGATCATTTTACCCATTCCAATGACATCAATATAGAGATAGTTAAAAGTGTCGTCTAGCCCTATTATCATGAGTGAGTTGATGGTGGGTATGGGTAGTTGGTGTATGAAAACACATGTGATTTGTCTGCTCCTTCATTTCTCTCACTCCTTCATGGTTTACACATGGGAAGAGAATTGCGAGATATGAGTTGTTGGATGGTGAGCTATTGGGGGGAACAACGAACTCAAACCCTTTTGCGTCCTCCTAATGGCTCACAATGAAGTGGAGAAATAAGAACAAGCTGGAGGTGATAAAAAAGAGATAAATGACTTATCTCTCCTTCCCGCCTCCTCCTCTTCATATATTCCTATGGCTAGGGATGCCCACATTGTAGATCTAAATAGTAACGAGAGGCTCATGAGGTTTTATTCTCCACATTCCACTTTCTCATATCCCTCTCGCATCGTCTCACACCGATTGCCGATTAGTATTTTTATTACGATTATTTTTTTGAGTTGTTTAATTATTTTAATTGCGTTTCTTTTATCTCCTATGCATTTGTTGGACTTTTCTGTGCATGAGTTGCGGTGTGAGTTAAATAAATAATAGCGAATTTGGTATGGTAGTTTACTAATGGCGTTGTTGACTCGCTTCTTTAAGCTCCTTTAACTACGCGACTCTTAAATAAGAAATGTGGGAGTGGAATGGTTTAGTAGCGGGATGTTTTCTTCTGGAATGAGTTCATCTCTTTTCTACTCCCTCTCGAATGAGTGGTTGGAGGATTTGCTCTCAATTGGTATACGACGAACTTCTTTTCCTCAGGAGGATCCACCGGGGTTCGGGCGAACCCAGCAGCAGCACCAGCCCTCCTCGACTCCAAATCCTTCTTCTATTGATCTCCCTCTCTCATCTCCAAATTCGACGACGCTTCTTGCCGGTGAGAATTCCTTTATTCTCTTATAAACTTCAACTCTTTTTGCACATAAACATTCTGCGCTAAAAGTATGGACTATTCGGGCCATGGTGGAGTCTCGGAATGTTATTTAAGCACTTGTCACAATTTAGATTCTGGGGACTTTTTCAAAAGATTTAGGAGGAATTTAATTTATAAGTAAAGAGGAAGTTTTGAGTAAAGTGGCTGTGATTTAAAGGAGTTTGATCTCTAAGAAGGAGGGATGAGGGCTCGGGATTGTAAAATTTGCCAACTACAAATTTTTTATGGGGTAAATAAGGTCGTAAAGATTCCCTGAAGAGATGAGGGATCGAAATTTGGAAGTTTACCTTCTTTTCTTTTTTTTCCTAATGGTTCTGTTTTTGTAGGATCGACGGGCCTCGTGTTGAACAGCTTCAATAACAAAGAGAAGAACCGAGGCGGCGGCGGGTTGTCGCAGGACGTCTGCGTAGGAACCTCTGTCGGCACCGTCACGGAACCCGACTGCCTTGGCCCATGCGAGCCAGGAACATCCGTCACTCTCGAAGGAATCGTCTGGCATGAAACTGAGAGTGGTAATGAACCCATTCCGCATCCAGTTCCTTTTATTAAATTAAAATATTTTAATAGCCGACCTCATTTACCTTTTTATTAGGCCTGATTAAATATTTTTATTTAAATTCTTTTAATTAAATGAATTAAATCCCATATTTACTATTAGAGTAAATATTGTAGGGTGTAAGGGGAGACGAGAAATGAATGATGAGTTGTCGTGTTGTGAAGTCAAAAGAGGGTTCGTGATAATTAGATAAAAATGTGTAAGAAATCTTCTTCATCCTTCATCTTCAACAATTGTTCATTTCCTCTCATGTTGAGGTCCTGTTGCGGTCCATGACGTGTGACATGGGTGAATAAGAAAGAAGATTTGCCTTAACAGTCTCCTCACGTGATTCGAATGGGATATACGAGGATTCCTTTCCCCATAGCTATATGTAGGGCTTCTTACCAAATCTGAGTCTCTCAGTATAGGGGGGATTTTATATCAAAGTTTTTTTCAATGATTCCCGACTTTTTATGGATTTCTCGTTCCGTGGGTTTTTAATGCAGCTCGACTTGTTTGAACCTTCTTTGAGAAAATTTAGTGTAAGAAGCTCGAGCGAATCATTCAATTTAGAACTTGAGCCTGTCAATGGAGTGGCGAAAGAAAGGCGAACCAGGGGATTTGATACAACGGAACTCATTTGCTATTCAGTGCTTGTGCAATTAACTGTGGGAGCGGGGAAGATGAGATTCCATTATTATGAGGAGACTCAAGAGACTCGCGGGAGGCAGAAAGTTTTTTGGGCTTCTGGTGCCACTCATGTTGACTCAAGGGGACGAGCCATCTCCCTCCCCACACAAATAAGGGATAAATGATGGGAGTGGAGATGAGACACATTGTGGTGAACTGCTTGGTCGTGGACCCAACCAACTTTTTTTTATCTCTCACTCGTCATCGTCATCATGAGTGAGGACGTGAAGAATACGGAGTTTAAGGACTCATTTGAAATTAGCTTAAAGAGACAGACTGCTGCGAGTCTTTATGATTCATATTACATCGTTATACAGCCTTTGGAATATTTTATAGAATATTACTTATGCTAACTTTATTTCTAGCTTGTATATATATTTATGTATTCGTATGTTTAAAGAAGCATTGTATAAGAAATGTTCTAACACCTGAGAATGAGAGGCATTGGATATTAGGAGAGATTATGACGTGGGAATAATAAGGGATGTTAGTGTAGCGTATCATGTATTCGTATGGTCTTTGTCAAATGGGTCTGACAATGGGTCCAGTAAATTACGACAACCTCCACTTGAAGACAAAGCGAAGAGCCTTTGAATAATTAATGAAATTTCCATCCATGCTAATTCCATCCTCTTTTGTTCTTAAGGCTTAAATGAGCTACGAAGCTCCTCTCGTTCAGACTCGACACGACCTGCTTAAGAGAACTCCACTATTATCTCATAGTTATATAGCTTTTAGAATATTACGTCCAGCCTTTTCAGCGTTCACATTCTATTAGATACATGGAAGGGAAATTAGGGAGTTTGCAAATTTATTTGACACTGCGAAACAGGTTCGGCGGTGAATGGAATTATTCAGTCGGCTCGAGTGTAATCCTATTATCCCTATTATGGGCTGCTTTACATTTCTGAGATCTTTGACTTCAATATATTAAAAGGATTTATTCATAAGTCGCTCATTCCATGAGCTTCTTCAATTTTAATAACCAATTACTTAAATTAATATCCATATTAAAATATTTTGTTTCATTATCACAAATATTTTATTTATTTACATAAATCATTTTTAAAGTTTTTACTTGAAAATATGAAGTATTATAGACAGCGCAAAAGGAATTAACTATAAAATAATATTTTTATTTGAAAATTAAATATTAAAAATTTTTTTTTTGACCTTTTAAATAATGTTTTATGAATGATTGTTTTTAGGCGTCCTAGTCGTGAATGTGACTTGGCGCGGGAAGACGTACGTCGGGACATTATTAGACTGCACGAAGAATGACTGGGCACCGCCGAGATTCTGTGACTCCCCAACCTCTGACCTTGAGATGCGAACTCCGAAGAATCGGGGGAAGCGAGGAAGGGCCAATGCCCCAACACCCGTCTCCTCCGACTCCTGCCCCATCTCGACCGAACCTCGTTCCGCCAATACCAAGCTGCGGAATGGGGCCAAAGGGCGTCGAGGCTCCGGGATAAACAATTCCACCTCGGCCTTTGTCACTCCTATCTCTCCCATGAAACCCGAACCATGGCCGAAGAGGAAAACCCGCGGGTCTGAGACCGAGTCAATTGAAGACTCCTCAGTTCCTCCAACGAACGCTCCCAAGAGTGCCAAGCGACCCAAGGTGTCTGGGAAGGAGAAGGAAGGGCGGAACTCGTCGTCGCCGCTTCCAGAAGAAGGTCGTCCTTGCCCTTCGCCCGCCCTCATCGAATGTCCTGAGCCGAACTGTTCCAAGAAGTACAAGCATATCAATGGGTTGAAATACCACCAGTCTCACTCCCACGCCCACTCGAACTCCTTCAATCCTGGCGGCGAGGACTCGGACTCAAACATGTCCTCGGCCAGCACGAATAATTTGAACACCCTGTTGCCCGGAGGCGGGGAATCCGAGGAACCGCCGTCTGAGCCGCTGCCCATGGACGTGAGCGAGGAGAGTCCGAAGAAGAAGGACACTGAGAGTGAGAAATCCCCGCCGTTGACGCCTTCGTCCAAGAAGGACGAAGTTCTGGGAGTGAGTCGACCTCCGATTCTCACCGTACCTGTTCCATTCGGAAGAGGCTCTTCGTTTTCCTCGCATCCGACACTCGGTCGCGATGAGCCGTTGAGTCTGAAAAGCAGTAGCAAAGGCCCGTGGACGCCCCATTCTTCTCCTCATGGAATTATTCCAGGATCCAATTTCGCCATTGGCGCTTCCCTTCAATCCTCTCCCCTGCCCCTCACGATCCCTTCAGTTGTTGCACAACAGCCACAGAATAACAACAAGGACTCGGAGAAGAAGGAGAAATCACCAGAGAAGAATGGAAAGAAAGCCAAGCACAAACACAAAAAGGCCAATAAAGAGAAAGAGCGTGACAAAGGGCACGGCGGGAAGAGTGGGTTTTCTCTCCCAATCCCTGAAAGGGGAAAGGAGGATGGGAAGGAGGAGAAGCAGGAAAATCGGGATGACCCGCAGTCACCAGCCTATTCGGATATTTCCGATGCGAACGAATCAGGGCCTGAGTCCGAGCCCCTAGTTGGCACCGCAGCGACGGGGTTAAAGAAGAACTGCAGCAGTAAGACTTTGGTTGTTCCCTCGACCCCTGAACCCTTAAATGTTCACAAGAAGGACGTGGGCTCGTCAGGGCACATTTCCAGCTACTACCCCTCTTCCTTCTACTCTCCTTATAATCTCGAGTCAGGGAGCAACAAAGGGGGCGAGTCGAGGTCGTCGGGGGGCTCCGCGAATCCTCCAGCCGCTCCTTCACAACCTGAAGACTCCACGCCGATTCCCGCAACTCCTCCGACGTCAGATGGAAAGAGCGGGAAGTCGGGCAATAGCGGGAGTGCAAAATGTGATGAGCGCCGATCCCCCAAAATTGACTTCCACCATCAAAAGTACCAGCAGCCACATTACTTCCACTACCCTTACTCCAATTACCACTTTGATTCGCCGGGGTACGGCGGCGGGAGTCATAGCGGTTCTGGGCTCGGGATCCCACCACCTGAAGGTTTCTCCCCGCGCTCGGGCTTTCCCGAAGAGAAATCCTCTGGAGAAAAGGGGAGCAAAGAAGGGCGCGACGCGGAGGTTGACAATCCACTCATTATGAACATCAAACAAGAGCCAGGGCTGGAGAAGAAAGATGGGGAGAAGGAGGAAGTTCCGTTCCCGAGCCCACTTGGTCCACCGGAAGGAACTGGGAAGAGCTCTAGCAAAAGCCAACATCACTCCTCTTCCTTCTTTACTTGCAACAAGCACTCGAAGGAGGGCGGGAAGCACAAAGAAACCCTCATCCCCCCCGACAGAGAGAAAGACCGCGAGAGTGGGAAGCGAAGCGAGAAGAGTCGCCATAGCCACGAGGCCCCTTCCGACTCCCTCAACCACTCTGAGAAGGAGAGCGAGAAGAACAACGAGAAGAGCAAGAACGAAGGGTCAAAGCCCACGATGGAGACGACCGGACCGCCGCCGCCGCCCACGGCCGGCAACTACGCTTACATTTCTCAGAGTTTCCTCCAAGGGTCGCCCTTTGGGCTTCCCTTCGAAGCAACTCATCCTTCGTTGTACAGGCAGGTCCTCGTACCGAACCCTTATAGCTCCCCCTCACCTTATGGCCTTCATCACCCGGGGCCCCTGCCGAGATATCCCCCGCCGGGGGGCGTCACTCCCCTCCCTGAAGATCTTTCTGGACGTGGAGGGGGCGGCGGGGGTGGGGGAGCAAAGGCCCTCGACTTGCTACAACACCATGCGGCTCAATACTATGCGAGTCATAAGATCCACGAGTTGCAAGAGCGAGCCTTGAAATCCCCGAGTCCGCAAGTCGGGAGAGACGTGAGGGAGCAGCCAGCGGATCGTGGGCCGATTGGGGGAAAGCCCTCAAGTCCAGCTGCTCTCCCCACGGCCAACTCAAATAGGGGAAGTTCGGGGGGACGGGATGTCAAACCGGCGGATTTGAGTGGGAAAGAAACCAAACCGCTGTTGATCACGGCCAGTGGCGGAAGTTCTGATTCGTCGTCGCGGTCGCCACCGACTCAACATCACGTCCATAGCCACACTCATCATCACACTCATGTTGGAATTGGCTATCCGATTCTTCCAACTGTGCCGCCACAATACTCTCCTCATTATGGAGGTAATTAACATTTTCAATTGCCGGAGATACTTCCACTTTAAAGTTTAAATTAAATTATTCGATTTAATAATAATAAAAAATAATTTTGTTCAGTGTTGGCTCCAACTCCAACAGCAGCTGTCGGAGCGTCGGTCATCCCTCCCTACTCGTCACAAAAACCGAATTGAGCGAATCGAGAGGAGGAGAAACGTTGATTTTATTGTAGTCACTCTGTAGTTGGAATGAGAAAGAGAATTTCCAAGAGAGAGAAAAAAATCCGCTTCTTCCCAGTTGCTAATTATTCTGTAATTGTGAAACATAATCGTCGTGAACCGTAAACTCGTTAACTTAGTCGTCCTGGGCCTCCATGTTTGCTCTGTGGAGTAAAGTCGGGGAAACCCGGCGCGAGAAGTCAGCCTTCAACTCCAGTTGGACCTGCTTACTTAAAACGTACATTAAACTAATTACACACACATACACAAAGTTACAACAATTACAAAAGAGAGACTTTCATAAATGGGGCCTTGTTTCTACTACCTTTACACAAAATAAGGAACTATCCAAGAAAAAATATTCAATTTCAATCAGAATGTAAATTATATGCATTTATTATTTTATAGTTATGAATTATTCAGATTCAATTGTACAGAACCATTGTGTACTTTCATTTTCAATCTCTTCAGTGAGGAGTTTTTAAGTATTTAATTACATTTTAAGCTTATTACATAATAGATTATTATACTAAGGAATTTAGGTTTTACTGAACGGAGGGGATTCTTTTTACGCGTGTAGAAAATGATGGGGATTTTTTCCTTTTTGCATGTAAATGTGATTCAGTGAGAGGAAGGAATAAACGTGTGGGAATGGAGAATTGTGAAGAATTTTAATAATTAAAAAAAATTGAAATTTTCCTGACTCGGATATGAGAGATGAGTGTGAAAAAAAGGATGAGCTGAATTTGAAAAACTTTTTATGGGAACTCACATGCCTTGTTGTTCGTCTTTTTACTTAAACTCCCCCGCAAACCCCCCTTTCAAAGATAGGAACAATAATGAATGTTTTTAAATGAAACTTAAATGGTAATCATTATTATAATTAATAAAAACTAACGAAGGACTGAACATAAAATGCTTATATCTTTGCACGTTGAACTGCAATTTTTAGTGTCTTAAAAATCAATGTTGATAACATTAATGGACGTTGTGTAAAAAATACTAACTTCGAGGTGGAAAAATTGTAATTGTGAACAACTCGAGTAAAATACAATAATAAAAGAAATGAGGAATTTAGAAAGATACAGAGGATGATTAGGGGAACTTTTTTAAAATTGATAGTTTTTAAAAACAACTAATCTTTTATACATTCAATTTTTCCTTTGTTACAAATTAATGGTAAACTGTTTAATTGTCTCAACTTCCTCTTTACAATATATATATTTTTAATTTTTAGTAAATAATGTTTAGAGTTTAAGTGACTTGTTTTAACTTATTTCAATTTCTTCTCTTTGTGTATTTCAATGTTGATCTATACAAAACCGTTGTATTTAAATCTTCATTAACCAAACATTGTAATTTTACTAATTACGAATGTACTTATATTATCTTGTAGCTTGTACAGACAAAAGTTCATTACTGTTTTTAATTTTGTTAACTAACTGTTCATAAAATCCATCTCAAAGTTTGTTATATATTATATTAACCTTGTTTTAACCACGATTTTCGTGCTAAATGTTGAAAAATCAAAACTTTCTTATGTGTATTTATAATCATTTTTATCATGTAGTGATTTTTTTAGTTGAGAAATAATAAGGTAGACTCGTAGGCAGCTTCAAGGATAGAATCCTTTGAACAATTAAAAATTAAGCATGGAAGTTTACAAGAGATTTCCCCACACGAGGCTTTGGAAAATGAGCGTGTGGAAATCGCTAGAGTATTGTTAATTATTAATTGAGGGAATCTTGGAATTAATTTCCTGGATTTTCGCTATGTCATTGAGGAGTCTGTAGTGACGCTCGTGAAGAAGAGAGCGATCAATTCTTTTTCCTCAAAGTCGTAAAGGGAGATGATAGAAATGGGATTCCTCACGAGTTGTGTTCAGAAAGAGCCTTTGGGAAAATAAACTGCAGCCACATGCTTCTCATTAAAGATTAAGGAGGAATTTAGGTAAAAGAATTTTAGCTGAAGGACGTTTAAAAGGCTTACGGAGGGCAAAATGAAGTTCTTTTTAGTACTTTTGAGGGTAGCAAAAATATAAGATACAATGATTATGTACCTACCTCTTGCCTACCCCCACTCGGGGATGTATATCTTCACAGGCTGGGAATTTGGATTGAAAAAAATTAAAAATGCATCTTTTTTATTCGCTTCTTTATTTCATCATCAAATCATCACCCATGATATCATAATTTCATAACGCTAACACCTTTCTCAAAAAATACGCTTTACACACCCATATATATAATGTAGAAGTTTTTTATTCGTTAATAGAATATATTTATGTTTTAATCAACTATTAGACTTTCATAAAATAATAAATATACATACTTTTATTCATAAAAGGACTTATAAGTTAAATACTACAAATAAAAGAAACCAGTAATAGAAACAAGTCAGTAATTTATATGAAAAAATAGATTTTAAAATAAGATTTCATTAGTTTTAAAACAATATGTTCTTACTAGTCTATTGTTTATCTTTCTGACACTCAACAGTTGTTTCCTCATTTTTAATTTGGTGAATGACGGATTTAAGGAGATGAATCGGAGGAGGAGGAATCTTTTGAAAATATTCTAAAGTGCTGTAAGGATCCTTGGCGTTCATTGGGCATGGTAATGGTAGCGCCGGCTGAGTCGCCAATTCCACTTTTGGCACTTGAGTAGATTGAGTAGCAGAAGGTCCAGGAGCTTCTAATGGGGGTGAAGGAGAGCCAATGTCAAAATTAATTGGAGATCCGTCAAATGAGAAAGACTCGTAATTCCCATCAGAAATCTGTTTAATGGGAACGGAGTCTTGAGGGGGAAGAGTGAAGAGTTGCCTTTGAAGTCGGGCAGGAGGAGGAAGGACATCCGGGGGAGAGAGGTAAGGTAGAGCATAGTTCGAATAGCAGCTCAACACTTTCCCAACAGGATTCCCAATGTTCATGAACGATGGGAGTCCAACATGAAGAGCATCACTAGGCGGAATATCCCATCTGGACTTTTTAGTGACAAATTCCCCGATTTTCTTCTCGATTTCAGGAGTTTTCTCACCTTCCATTTCGTTCCTTTTCTCAAGGTCTTCTCGCTGGAGTTCTTTCACTTTCTCCACCAATTTCTTCTCTCTTTCCCGGATTTCAATTTCCTTCTTCTTCAGCTCCACCTTCTCATTTTCCTGACGTTCGAATTCTCTCTTTTGAAATTCCCTTTTTTCTTCTTTTTGGCTCTCAATTTCTTTAGATCTTTCAGTCGGTGCGGTTTTTTCCCTTTCAGAACTTTGGAGAGAACTGGCCTGGGCTTGGGCTTCTAAAATGTTATCCGATTGAAGATTTTCAGAAGAACCATCAGAGTTTATTACAATTACGTGACTCTTGGCTGGAGATGATGACATCGAGTAATCTGAAGTCTGTGTCGAGTTTGAGAAAAACCAATTATAAAATTTAGGATTTGATTCTTTGATTTTAGACATGTAATCTAAAGAATAGTTACGTGTATCATTTGTTGAATCCCCTGATTCCACTAATTTTTCTAATTTCTCTGATTCCTCTGAATTCTCTAATTTCTCAGAGTTGTCAGATCTCTTCGGTTTCTCAACGACACGAGATGAACGCCGGATTGGTTGTTTTAAAACTTTTTCAGGTGTTTGCCTATTTCGATTTATTCCTTTTTCAAACTGGGGGGTTTTAACAGGTGATTTCACAAGTAATTTCACAGGTGTGAGTTGTTCAATGCTTAAAATCTTTTGTTTCACTTGGTCATAGATTTTGAGGAGTTGGGTGGTAATGGTTCCTTTGGATCCATGGCTTACGAGATGCACAATGGGACTCTTTTTCAGAACACAGAGGCCAATTCCTTGTGTTTTCAAGAATTCCCACAACATTTGGATTTTCTTTTCCTTGATCGGCGGCTTTTGTTTGTAATGTTTCTTCATGAGCTCATGGGTTTGTGTAGGGATTTCGATTCTGTAGCAAATTTGTTCCTCGGATTCAGTGAAATTCCGACAGTCAGGATACATCGTGCATCGGTAAATTTGATTCCTATCTGTAGGTTCAATGAAAAATATTTAGTAATTCGTCCAAAAAAGTCATTCACTTATATGGAAAAATGATCTCTTTTTAGGATAAGACTTAATTTGAAATTAAATTATGTTTATCAAGGTTTAATATATTATTTAAAAAATAATAAATCAGTCCAATTACTGTTAATTTTCTTTTGAGTCCTCTGTTTGACTTCACCAGATGAGTTTTTCTTAACTTCTTTCTCAGAAACGTTCGAGTTACTGACCAGATTGCCTTGAGAGCTCGAGAAAGAGGTATTTGAAGAAATGGTTGAAATATTCGGGGAGCAAGGCGGAGGCGAAGGAGAAGAGTCGGAGAGAGCAACAAATGAAGGACCTGAAGGAGATGGCGAAGGTTCGCTCTTTTTCTGCTTATTCGTTTCAGACTCGAGTATTTGGGAGAGAGGCGTTGGCGAGTATGAAATGGCTTCACGTGGTTTCTTGGACTTCAACCGTTCGAGCAAATGAGGCAGCGGAAGCTCGTGGATGACAATGTTCTTGTTGGGAACGCAGGTCTTGTTGGGATTCTGAGATTTCCTAGACGGACAATGAAAATACGAATGGTAGCGCCCACCACAGCTTGAGCAATAAGTGTTTTCCCTACGCTTGTTAAAATATTTTCCCATTTCATCAAGTCCATCTTGCATTTCTTGACTCACCTCCACACAATCCTAATTCAATCCATTAATTTAATTATTAAAGCTGATCGAGGAAATAATTTTAAAGATAATTAATGTATAAAAAAATGGTAAAATTTTAATACTAAAAATAACTGAATAAAATCACAATAATAATAATAGTAAAATAATAAAGTGATAATAGAAATAATAACTGTGTGCAAAAGATTCATTACAAAGCTCGTTGATAAGTAATGTCTCCGCCAATTATCCGGGCAAACTTCATTGAAATGGCCTTTCATGCCGCAAATCTCGCAAGCCTGCTTTTCATACTTGACTTCGCATACGTAACAGAAGCTTTCATAGTGATTAGTTCTTGATCCGCACTATGAGATTGGAAATAAATCAAAGAAAAGAGTTAATATCTTTTTTTACTCTATAAAATCTATTTTGCAATAAAATGTAAAACGAATTCAAATGAGTGAAATCTATAAACAATTTACGTTCAAACAGAGAGAATTGGGACAAATGTGATAGGCATGGCCTTCTGATCCACACATCTTGCATCTTATCGCCTTATCTCGATCAGGACATGTTTCTGGATAATGACCTCGATTACGACAAATCTTGCAAGTGACAAAATCCAAGCGTTGACGTCGTTTCTCAAGCATAACATCAACGCGCCAACGTTGATGAGAAGCTGAAATAAATTATCTAGTTATTAAAATCACCATTTAAAGCAACCATTTCAATACATTTCCTAATCTCAAATATTTATTCAAGAATACTTAGATAAAACATTTTATATATTAGAAAATTTATTCAATTTTCTAAAATATTTAGATCAAAAATGAAATTACTAGGAATTGACTGGAGGACTTTACAAGTGCTGAAATCCACGTCTTTTGGAGTGTCATAAAAAGAAACCATCTCATCTGTCCACGTGTTTGGAAAAAGAAGTGGTTTAATGAGCGGAGTCGTTTTTTCTTGTTTGAAATTATGCGAAAGTGGCAAAGGTTGAACAGTTTGGGGTTCTTTTCTTTGTGGTGGAATTTCAGCTATGAGAATGATATCATCATCGGTGGCCTCACTACTTGAATCTTGAAGGCTCGTATTAGGAGTTGGCACTGGAGCATTTGGCTTTGAAAGAATTAAGGCCTTTTCACTAGATACTACAGGAGTTTCACTAATCTCAATGGAATCCTTCTTTTTTGAACTTGAAATTTGCGGGGAAATTGCAGAATTTGATTTTGATTTTTTCGCACTAGTGCTCAATTTTTCCACTTCTGGTGATTGTAAAGACGCCGTATTGGTGGACGACAGAGACTTAGAAATGGAAGATTGGCGAATCGAGCTTTTAATTTTTTTCTTCGGCGAAGGGGAAATTGAATTTGGAGAGGTTGGCCCCTTGCGTTTATTATTTGATGAGTCCTGAGAAATGGAATTGGGTGGACAGAGTTGGGTTGACGTGGAAGATTTGGCCTCTTTGCTTCCCTTTCTACTACGAGTAGTTGGCGGTGACGGCTCATGCTGTCCTGCTGTATAAAAATCAAACTCATCCGCCTCTAACAACGCTTAAAAAAATTTAATTGGAATTTATTGGAATTTACTTATTGAAGAATTATTAAAAATCTTCTGCAATAATTATTTCAATAAATTAAATCTATTGAAGAAGAATAAAGGGAAAAGGAAAAACATGCTTGTTTCTAACAAAGAATTCATAAGTCAAATTATTTTATGATTTTTACTTAATCATAAAATAACTTAATAATTGGCATAATCATCTATCTTAATAATCTGAGCTTATTTATTTACCTTTATAATTAAATATATTGAGGTAAATAAATAATCCTTACCTAGTTGTTTTTTTTGTTTAACATTTCTCTTTACTGTTGAAGCTTTTTTTGGAATTGAAGGGGATTGAGCAGGTGGACTTGAAATTGCATCAGCAGCCTGAGTTTTCAAAACTTCGTTAAATTCTTTTTCTAGACCTAAGGTTTTCATGAAGCAATTAAAGGACTCTTCTTCTCCTAAAGAACCAGAAGGTTGCTTTTTTCTCGCTTTTTGTTTCCTTTTGGGTTCGTCAGTGAGGCGGTCGGTCGCGACGGCGGAATTGTTTTTACCGACCGACACAACAGCCGATGGCGAAGGGTTAGGCTCATTAGAACAACCGCCGCTTTGTTCAATTTCTAGCCCCTTCCCTCCACCACTGACCGATTTGCCTCGACGACTCGCTGGTTTCAATTTTTTACTCTTTTTCGCCTCGGAATCCCCTTTGTTGTCTTGGGTCTCTTCAGGTTCCAAGATCATGACATCGGGGTCGAACTTCTGGTCTTCTTTTCCGGGCGACTCGTCAGAGTCGCTAATCTGGATTTCTGCTATCACATTCGCCTTTTTCTGGAACACACCGAGACATTCGAGAACAGGTTCATCCTCCTCTGTATCGCTGGAGAACGCTCCATTCTAGTACATGTTCAATTTGAAATTATAAAATCTTATCGTCAATATTGTCAGTATATAAAATTAAATATTACATTTCAATTTATTTTTTTAAATAAAGATTAATTTTTAAATTGTAATTTAGTATATTGCGACAATAACGACCGGGCTTCTTTGGACCAATTTGATGGTGCTGATCATGAATCTCGAAGTCAGTTTGCGTCTCTCTCATTAAATGACAAAGTTATGGATATTTAGAGTTAAACAGTTTAGTATAGGAATAAATGGTAAGTCCAAGATAATCCTGGTTTTCACGCCTCGTCTCTCATTTCGCACAGCACAGCCAGCTAAACAAGGATTCTCACTCTGTTTTATTTCTCAATTAGAAGGTTCTTTTTTGATTATTATATATTATGCTAAGTTAGGTTTTAGAAAAGTTTGAAATACTAAAAATTAGCTAGGCTCGTTTGAATTTCCAAGCATTCTTATGCTTAAGCTATTTAAACTTTAAATGTTCATAACTCTATCATTTTATGAGAGCGACGCAAACTGACGTCAGATTCGTGATCAGCACTATAGAATTGACTAAATAACACTAACAAACCGGCTGAACTCGCCCGATCGATATTGTCGCAATATTACTTGTAATTTATTTGCTATTTATATACAATTTATATATAATTAATTTATAACTCATTCCTTGTAATAAATATAACACACAAACTAAAATAAACATAAAAATAAGAGACCTTAGACATGACGCTTATTTTTTTGCGGCCGAAACTTCTTTCTCTGGGTTTCTTCTTGCTCTTAAATGTAAAGAAAAAAGAATAATATATTTAATTTATAAATTTATAAACAATAATTGTATCTTTTGTAAATCGAAATTGAGATAATTATGATTAATAATATTTAGGTAATCTTACCTTTAATAAACCTTATTAAAGTATTTAAAGTTTGCTAGTAGTTTTTTGCTTTGAAGAAGTATGATAAAATACACATTTTAAAGAAAAGAATTTATCACAGCTTATTAAGTTTATAACAATCTAAATTTAATTATCGGTAGCTAAAATTGTACAACTATTCGAAGGAACCGAAGGATTAAATAAGGCTCAAGAAAACGAAGATGAAATGAGTTTTGCAAGGATGCATTTTTAAAACCCATGCATTTGATAGAAAAAATGATGAAATGAAAGGATGCAAAAGCAAATGGAACAGCACAGCATGGCTTTTGAAATTCAAATCTGAATTGAATCTGAAACCTTGCGTTTAGCTTAACTCTGTATACAATTGTTTCACATTACCCATAATTTAAAAGATTAGGTAACTTGGATTTTTACTATTTATGTCATGTAATTGATGATGAGTCTGTAATGACGCTCTTGAAGAAAAGAGCAATCAATTCTTTTCCATCAAAGTCGTACATGGAGATGATAGAAATGAGATTTCTCATTAGTTGTGTTCAGAAAGAGCCTTTGGGAAATAAACTTGAGCCCTGCTTCTTATTAATGAATGTCAGTATGAAATCCAAAGAGCCTCTTTCATAATCCTTAACGCCGTCCATATTATTAGCTAAAATTATTATTTGTATCAGTTCCCAAAAGACCGCTATTGTAATTGAACATTCTACAAATTACTCTTCTCGTCTCAATTTAAATCTACCAAACTCATACGTCATAAAACTCATAATATCACTAACATATCCTTCTCCTCATAAATATGCATTTATACTTTCGAACTTTAAACTGCATCTCTATTCTGTAGATCGAAACTCAAGCTCTGTCAAATCTCATCGTCTAGACGATGAGACGCCGTCTCACGTCTTACATTACTCATACCATTGAATTGTTGCACTGTTACTGCGAGTGAGAAGATTGAAATGAGTTATTGTGGAATGAAAAGGTATATCTGATTGGTTTCTGGTCGATTTACGACATGATGAGTTGGAGAGGTTGAAAGACGGGAAATTGAGCTACTTCTCCTGAATTATGCGGAGAAGATGAATTCAGATGAAGAGATGATCAGAGCGTGGCGGAAGCAAAGGAAATTTGTGAAACCCGGGAAGATCCTCACTTTTTCACAGACTCAATCAGATCCCAAAGATCTACAAGATAAACTATAATTTCTTCATCTAAACTCTACTTCGCTTTATACTCTCGCTTTCTCTATGAACTCCTAATCTATTCATTTCCAATGCCCCTTTCCATACAATTTTATCATGTAATTTTATCATTTTTAACTTTACCTTTTCCCAGAGCCATTTTTTAAATTTTAAACATTTTTGTAAAAATGCTTCAAATTTATTTACAATCCTCAATCAATCAAATTCAAATCATTTTCACAAGTAAAAGTGAAGGGGAATTTAAAATAAAAACAATAATACATTTTCCAATCAAGAGAATGGAGGATAGTGAGAGTAAATAAGGGCATGAATTGGTTTGGTTTATAAATCCGGTTTTTTGTAATGTTTGAATGGGCAATGGAATAATTGATTGTAATACATATACATATATATGTTGCTGCTCTTATCACACAATATATAATTATATATATATTTATAATATTATATTATTTTAATAGTTAACATGATATTTTTTAACAAAGATCTGACTGATAATGATGAAATATAATATATGATGCAACATAGCATTATATTTTATTTTAATAATTTAATTACCACATCAAGTCTAGTGTTTTAAATTTTAAAATATTTAAATTCAATCAAATTAAATACAAATATTTATGTAAATATTTAAATTGTTCTTGTCAATGACAAATTAAATTAAAGCATAATTTAATTCCCAATTATTGTAATTTTATAATACTAAATAAAAAATAATTTAGCAACCCAACATAAATTTATGATTTTATTCGCATTATGTTGTTCATTATTTTAATGAAAGTTAACATAGATTTTGCAATGGTTAAAGCAAAGGCTTACCTTATGTCTTGGTATTAGCCACAATTACGAAGAAATACCAACTTCGATAATACTAATATAATTGATTATGAATTAATAATGAATATATTAAGTACATATGATTGTAATAAAATTGTAATATAAAACTAAAAGGTTCATTAAAAATTAAAATATTCAATGCTAGTTAGCGGAAAATTGTCAATTTTAAATTATTTACTCAATCAATATTATTCTTATTTTCACAAACCAATTGCTTTTAGTTTTGCATATCATTATTTAGCATTTCAACTGCAATGATATATATGTAGCATTACCCATAATTAAAAATAATTTTCCAATTCTCTAATTTATTGTTCCTGTCATTGTGGAAATTATATGGTATTTTAACCCTTATTATGTTAGATATTTAAATTTATTTTTAAAAAATTAAATAAAGATGAA